>CAFUXE010000898.1:798100-878003 GCA_903364295.1 Serranus cabrilla
GTGTGTATGCATGAGTGTGTGTGTGAGTGAATGAAAGCTTGTGGCCAATAGGGCCATGGATTTTAAGGGAAGCAGGTTTCTTTCTTTCTAACCCTTGCAATATTAACTCCCTTTTCCTTGCCTTTGTCTCTAAGGAACACCCTTATTGTATCCTTAACTTCAGAACAGGTCTGTGCAATTTTTGCATCCTGATGCAAACAACTGATCAGCAAGATCGCCATCCCCCACCTGCAGTATCTCGTGGGGCCCACCCAGACATCCCTGGGTTATAGATATTGACATTAATTCAAAGGATAAACCACTTGAGGTTTATTTTATTAGGTGGTCCTAAACAAAACAACACAGATACACTCACATGTATAGTGAAGGTTCTACCTTTTTGCAGGTATGAGCTCTCCCTCAGCTGCTGATTCCCCCCAGATGCAAAAATACATATACCTACATATACATGAACCTACACATCAAAAAGTAAAATTATTAGCAGGGGCAGGTTGTTTGAATATATGTGATTGCAACTAACAGTAGCCCCTAAACGCATTAGTGGTCAGTAAGTCGGCTCTGTGTAGATAACGTGTTAATTCCCAGCCATTGTTCCTGCACTGTCCAACAGCTCATTGTATACAGTACATCTCATTTATTCAGTAAGCCTCTCATGTTGCTCTTGACCAGTGAAGTGTTGGTCACGTCCTTAATTTGCTCCTCTGCTGCAGCTGCACTGTTTGCTATAATGGTCCAACACACATGGCGATTGTTATATGAAAGTTGCATACATGCATAATCTGCTTCCTATTGCATGTGCCCTTGTTATTCTGTTCCCTGCTGTTTTATGAGGCCTCGCAACATGGAATTGCGCTTTCATTCATGAAACTGTTTGAGGGCGTCTTCTGTGATGAAGAAATGTTAATGGTTAGCAGGCACACACTAGTTAAGAGTCTCGGTTAAGTTATTTCCATATCTAAGTAAATGCCTACACTGTGTTTGTGTGTTGTGAGTGTTTGTATGAATGTTTATTCATGGGGAACCTGTGTATATGCACTTCTTTGTTGGTTAGAGGGAATTAAAGATTGAAAGATTAGTCATGGCTCCTTAGTCACACCTATAAGATGCACATGGCTGCTGTGACAACCGAAAACAGTCTTTTACATGGACAATAGGACAATAATCATGGCTGCCACAATAACACAAAGAGGCTGCTGTGTATACAGACTAATTCTGTAATTACATTGTCACAGACTCAGAGATTTGTTAAAGCCATTTAGATGTTTGAAGATTCAAAGATCAGATATTTAAAGGAGAAATACATATATATTTTGCAAATGTAATTGTCAATAGGAGTAGTGGACTTCAGTGTACTTATTTTTGAGACTGATACTGATTTTAGATGGGGAAAATATTGGGGAAATGTCTTTATGTAGTTTGTGCACCGATTTTTCACCACTCTACCAATGTAAACCAGAGAGCTTCTTTCTCAAACATAAAACTTTCTTAAATAATATTTAACAGTAGTATACATTATTATACCTTACAAACAATGCATTACATTGTCAACCAATTCTATAAATGATAACTGAGGAAAAAAAGTGACATGAACTAAAGAAGTATGAAGGAAGTTTCCAGTCCAGCAGATGTGTTAAAAATAGAAACATCTAATGTGTGGATAGCAGGCAGTATATATAAGTTCAAGGTTACAGTAATTATGTGTTGTCACATTAGGTTTCACGACCCCTGGGCCTTTGTAAGCATGTGCTGTCAGCACTCTGTCAGACAGACATGTGTGAACATGTTATTTATTGGGAAACATGAACTTACATTACATTTATGTCTGTTTTTGCTCAAATTGTGCAAACACGTAAAACTCAGTAGTTGTGTGTGTGTGTGTGTGTGTGTGTGCGTGTGCGTGTGCGTGCGTGCGTGTGTGTCTGTGTGTGTGTGTGTGCATCAGGCAGACTATATGTGTGTTATAGATCCAGTACAGAAATGTTACCATGGGAACAGAACCACCTCCACTACCTAGCAACATGCAGAGTTCTGGATCCGTTGACCCGCCTTCCTCTTCCATTCTCTCCCTCTCTGTCACTCCCCCTCCCTCCATTTCTCCTCTTTGCTCTCTTTTCCCCCTGTCTCTCGATACTTTGACAGGTTAATGCTCAGCTAGCGTGTCTGGCTTATACACACACACACACACACATGCACACACACAGCCCGAGGTAGTGTGTAACAGGGGATTTCAAGGGGGACAGCAGGATAGACAGTTTAATCTGAGAGAGAGGGAGGGATGGTGAGAAAGCAAGAGGGTGAGGGAGATACAGAGAGATAGAGAGAGCGGGGAAGAGACAGAGGGGGGGAAAGGTTATGGCCAGGACATGTCTGTGAGAAACAAAGAGGAAGCAGGGAAAGGGGAAAACTTTATTACTCTTCCACTCTAGAGAGAAAGAGTGAGTGAGGGGAAGTGAGCTGTGGAGATTCAGGGCAGAAGTTTTGCTTTTGGAGACATTTTATTTAGAGTTCATCACAAGACAATAGTACAGCTGATCTCAGCGCGAGGTTAATTCATCCCACTACCAGTTGTGATCAGAGCCCAACCGAGGGGTAGCTTTGGTAGCCAAGCAACATTTTCTGCATTATATATTGTGTAAAAAGTTTCCATAACAGCACATATCTGAGAGCATACACACTGATTCCAATAATCTTTTGATCGGCCTATATTGGCTGAAAATATCTGTCAACCAATATATCTGTCAGGCTCGAGTTGTAATATTCCATATTTTTAAATTACAGGAAATCTGTCAACCGATTTATATCTGTCAAGCTCTGGTTGTGATACTGTCATTTTAGTCTTTTGGGCCCCAAAATAGGTGCCAGTAAGGTGATAACTTTATCTGTTAATTGATAAACAATTGGCACACTTAGCTCTCTGCTGAGTCGAAGCAAGCTTAAAGGAGTATGTAGACCTCTAGCTATGAAATAATAAGGTGGGTTACATGATTGAGTCTCCTCATGAATATGTAGGCTGTTTTTTAAGCCATCTGCCCAGGGGCCCCCTGGTGGTAAAGGCCCCTTTTGCACCAACCTACTGTATGACAGCTTATGATGGATCTGGCCATGCCTAAGTTTAATGTCTGTGTGTGACAGTGTGTGCGCATAAAGTTGTGTGTAATCTCAGAGCTGATGGAGTGTGATGGTAAATAACCTCGACAACATAGTTTTTGTGTGTGTGTGTTTGTGTGTGTGTTGTTATGTGTGTGGGTGCATGTGCGTGCATGCAGGCGTGTTCATCTGTATTTGTCTGTGCAGATGTGGGTGTATAGGCTTATCCAAAGTTCCCTTGGGACAGTGCTGATTGACAGCTCTATCCCTGGTTGTCATGGTGATGATGATGGATGTGTTTTGGGTTACCACGGAGACCGCTGTTTAGGCGTTCTATCTGCATGCATAATATAGTTTTAGCATAAAGAGATTCTGTAGCTGACAGAGAGATAGAGAAAAGGAGACACTGAGAGGACTAGAAACAACTTTACTGGTTGCCTTTGCTACATGTAGCTGGCGTTCCATACAGGCTCTAAACATCATGCATTACCTGAAGATCGAGCATTAAAGTGGATACATTACAACAGTAAGATGGAGCCTACTTGCAGATATAGAAGTGACAGACAGACAGGCAGACAGACAGGCAGACAGACAGGCAGGCAAGTGTTCAAAACAGTGCACGTCCTCTGATAAAGATGAAAGAGCCTGTACTGAAGAATTATAGAATTTTAACTATCCTCCACCTGTTGTGCTGAATTTTTAACACCTTCATCCGCAGAGTTATTCAGAAGTTCTTCTTTTTTACAATGAAAGCATAGGAAAAGATCCGACCCCTAGTGGGTTCAGAGACATGAGATGTGTTGGAATGTAGTTTCCAAAAAAGAGAGAAAGTTACAAGCAGTTCTCAGGGCTACACTTTTTATGACTTACTAACAAACAGAACCGTTTTTCTTTTGTCTTTTTTGAATTATTTAAGCTGCGGGTGAGATGGATTGTAGTCTTGGTTACACATTTGCCACAGTTCTAATTATTGTAAAGGCTGCAATGCCGCATTGTGCAGTATCACACATACAGTATTTACCAATTGTAAAAACAGAACCTTTATAATGTGGTTAATTATGTTTGCTGCAAAGCTACATAAGCACCCAGCTGAGGTGTTTGACATGCTGCATTGTCTTGCACAGTGGAGAGAGTATGTTTACCTTCCACTGCTAAACAAAAATAGATGAAATGCCAATCTTCACCATACTGACATGGATTTAGTCATTCATATTCATTTCCATGCACCAACAACAGCACATCATAGCCAACACATACACATACACATACACATACACACTCCCTGAGGGGACGCCGCTACACATGCATGATTTGCTTGTTTAGCGTGGCCTCAGGACAGCCATTTAGTTAAATTGGGCATGTCTGCATTTTACATGCTGTTTTAAAAAACACACACACGCACACACATTTATTGGCAGGGTATAGCTACTGAAATAGACATATGTGTGTGTGTGGACATACATGATCTCTTTCACAAAACATACACATGTATGCACATACACAAACATACGGATATATAGATATATCCACACAGACACACACACAACAACACAACACACACACATTCTCTGTTGGGTGCCGGATTGTGTATCAGTAGTCAACATGCATGGCTGACTCATTCACAATGTAGCAGGCAATCAGGCTGTTCACCTATCCATGGCTCGGAGATACACACCCTTTATCACACACACACACACACATTATTTGATATACAAACACAACTATCTGTGTTTATAAAACAAAGACAATATCACACACAATCACAATTACACTCACGGGTCACAGAAATGCTACCGTTTAGTGCACACTGATACACATGATAGTTCATGTTAATGAAAAGCACATTGTATCAAAGCAATACTCAGATGCACACAAATACAATAACCTTGTATAAATGCATACAATCAGTCTCAATCAAACAATAAGGAAACATTTCCATGAGCGTGAAAAATTGGTTGAGTGCTCAGCCTTTAAGACAGCTTGTGTCAGGCCAGTAATTCTATTTAGTTTCTATCTATTCTCTCCCCTCATCTTAACATGCAAGCATGGATTTGTTTGGGTGTCAAGTCTACAATATCAGATGGATTGCCTACTGATTCACTGATTCCCAACCTTTTTGGCTCTTGACTCCTTGGGACTCACGCTCGCCTGGAAAACAGTGTTGTTTCTGGTGTGCACATTGATATAATACCTTGGCGACTGAGAAAGAGAGAGTGGGAGCAGCAAGCACTTAGTCCACAGCCTCGGAAGCAGTATGGTCCGGGCAAGGCGTGCTGTGAAGCTCACAGCCATTGCCACAAGCCACCCTCACCCAAGGCCTTCCTAATCTGACTTACATTGTGCTTGTGGCACACCGCCATGGAGAAAATGTGCCTGGTTAGGGCTAGCCAGTGCCGAAAAGAGGTCCCACAAGGGGATCCTGAGCCGTTTCCCCGGACCCTGATCCCACCTGTTCAGAGTTGGGGAGCCTTTATTTTGAAAACCTACTTGTTTTGCTCTGAGAAGTAAACTGAGCACACAAATATGATATAGTGAAGAGAACTCAGAAATTAAAATGGTAAAATCATATTTCAGTTGTTATTTGAGTTTATATAATGTTTGTGTTAAAGGGGCATATGATATCATCTCATATAGACCACTGACCCCTGAATCAAACTAAATTGAAATCCTCAGTAAACATTGTAATATCAGGGAATGGTTGAATGTCATATTGGGAGAATTGACAAAATCTGGCAACTGTCGCATGAACCTTAAAAGTCAGTTGGTCATCACTCATGACACCCAGGTTTCATGCAGAACTTTTGGGCACAAGTTGTGTTAATCTGAGCTGAATATAAATTGTCTGATATAAAGCAGGACAGGCTGCGATGACAAGAAGCTAAGTCTTAGAGAGATTTAGCTGAAGGTGGTGTACTGTCATCCATGTAGAAATATCAGCAAGGCAAGCAGAGATACGAGCTGAGACTGTGAGGTCGGTTGGCAGGAAGGACAGGAATAGCTGGGTATCATCAGCGTAACAGTAGTATGAGAAACCTTGATTGCTCACGATTGTGCAAGTGGTTGTAACGTGCAGGGAATTATGCTTATGCATGCCGTGCACTTGAAGTCATGTGACAATTAAAAATTAATTCTGTACAGGGATAAGTGGTAAATCCATATGTTGACACAGGTTATACTGCCAAGCTTAAATCAAGGTCTCCTTTGGAGTGTCGTCACCTCCTGGGATGTTGTGCAAACCTGTTAGCAAAGGCTGACATACTGTTAAACAATGCTTCCATGTATTAAGAAATGTTAAGAATGTTAAACAGAAAGCTACATATAGCAAGACAAATGAATCTAAATTGTACGTGCCGGGGTAAGACCTAATAGCTCGACACGGTTCTGTAAGCTGTATACAAGTTTAAAGATTATGTACTGTAAAGAGTGTTTAAGGTTGTTGTGTGTATTAACTATATAAAATTAAAATAGGTTTTACTATGTCCAGTTTTTAGGTTTGAAAACTGAACTCTCCTCAGGCAATGCATGTTTTAAACACAGAAAGACATGTTGTGAATAAGATATTAGAAGCGTGTTGCATTGCATTTCTCCCAGAGGAGCACTTAAGCCTCATGAATAATTCAAACACACACTAACTCACAGACACTCGCAAGTGCACGCTACCCACCGACAGACATGCACAGATACACATGCTCACACAAGGACGTATGTACGCACACACATCTTGATACGAGGCAGTTCCTGTATCGATCTTTGAGTATTTAAAACTGCCTGAAATGGACCTTTCCCAGAAGAGGGTGGAGTGGTTGGCGGAGTGAATATTTGCTGATGAAAAAAAAGAGATAAGGAATGCGCAGAAGAGGATGTGAAGCAGAAAAAAATGTTTGCTTTGTCAGTGTTGTGCATGCAACGTTCATGTGAGCAATCACATTGAATCAGGGCTGAATTGGTCAGAAACTGAGAAGGTGAGGAGTGGGAGGAAAAAGAAAGAAAATGCAGAAAAATGGGAAAACAAGGTGCTTCAGGCTGCAGTAAAAAGAAAGTTTCCAGCACTTTGTTCTCTCTCCTTCGATTAAACATTCAAGAGAGACAGAATGAGACAAAACCACAAGCTATGAGCAGTTGAAAATACTCACTCACCATTTGGGTATCAGCCAGACACACACATGCACAAGCAGACGGTCCTACAATTTCACACACATAATCCCTGGGTTTTCCATTATGAATGCTCCGTTCCATTTTTGTAACATGATTGTTGCACTTCAGAACAAATTTCGTATTTGACTGTGTCGGTTCACTCAAACACATTTGCTAAATTATGTCATTACAGTATTCCCAAACCGAGGATCGAAGTGAAAACTTGCGTCTTAGTGAAGTAAGCACTGGCGAAATGTCCTTTCGTTTGGAGGATTTCTTTAGCTATCCTTGAAATACATTTTCTTCATCTTTCAATCCTTATGAGCCCCTCTCTTTCCATCTCCCTCACACACACATCATAACACTCAAATCTCTCTATTTCTCTGTTTGATATTATCTGAAATTTTAACTTTAAATCGCTGTATCCTTCGATCTTTCTGTCTCCTTCCCCTGTCTCCGTCTGCTTCATAAGTTTGTCTATCTGCACCTCTCTACCTCTGTCTTTGGTGTCGCACTCTGTTCATATTTCTCTATCTCTCCCTTTATCTCACCATTGTTCTTGCTAATCCTCTCAATCGCTGTCTTGATCCATCTCTATCCAATATTCATCCATCTTCTTTCCCATTTCTTTCTTCCCCATCTCTTCCCCCCTCTCCCCGTGCTGCTGTTGTGTCTTCTAATTGGTTTTCTTCTCTTCCAGCCAGTCAGTTCTTCATTAAATCATCTGTCATCATCTCGGTTTGGTCTGTCATCTGTCTTTCCCTCAGCTAACATCTCTCTCACCCCCTCTCTCCCTCACATAGTCTTTCTATCTGACTCTGTCTTTCTCACGTCTTTATCAGTAGTCATCAGAATTTTCTGACAGCTGGATGATGGATACCACTTCTCAAACTATATAGATGGTTCTGTCCTGGGAAGCTCTATAGTCGCTGTTAACCGTGTTGAATGATGGGGATGGATGGGGACATTGTTGCTATCTAACTTCATCTATGTAGCCATTCATTAGAAGCACTGTTTAGGCTTTACAGTGAGAGTGTCTTTGAACTCCTTCAACATTAAAGCAATGTCTGGGAAACTTTTATTCACTACATTTTCACAGGAAATTCATGAGTGCGCCACTTATGACAAGGCTTTTTTAATGAAAAATGCATAAACAGGCAAAACTAAATAAATAAAAAGCAACGTGAATAGCTCAAGGTCTTGATGGTCCAGACTTCAAGTATTTCAACTGTGAGTAGCCTTTAATAAGGATTAAGGCCAATATGACTTCAAAAAAGTGAGCACACCTCATTATAGTGTCAACAAGAACCCTTATTTTCTCACAACATATACACATAATGTCAAATATGAGCTATCTTCTTTTTAAATGCAGCTCTTTAATAAAACCTAATTTCACCTGAAATGTAAAATAGATCACCTCAGAGTGTTGCTCAAATAATATCAGTACATTTTGATGTGGAATTTCAAAATTAAAGCCTTCTGAAATCTCCCATCATGAGCTATTTATAAAAAAATAAATATGTTTTAAAGCTTGTTCTGCAGTCAAGTGTCGTCTTTTAGACTTTTTAAATTGCTTATTGATATTTACAGGAAAACACTGGATGTGTGTCTTTAGGTGTATTGCTCTATTGACGTCATTGCAAAGGTAGTTTGGCTGCACACGTGTACTGAACAGCAAGCCACATAACTCTTTTGAATGTTCACATAACAAAGTGGACATCAGACAAAAACCTAGACACCGTTTTACGTGTGAAAATCTGTTATTTTAATTCTCTTTATCACGGGTCAGGTTGCATAAAATTTATTCATGGGGCTCTTCAAAAACGAGGTTTATAATATTGCTTTAAAAGGCAACAAAAACCATAAATACAGATGAAAGCGGAGACGTGGTAATCACAGTAGCATCTCTTTGTTTTGCTGTCGCTCTTATTCTGTTACTTTCTATTTTCACCAATGAAACACTAATTGAGCGAGAGGCTCAAAGTCATCGTAGATGCTGCACTTGCCCCCTCCTCTCTCTGCTCCTTGTCTTTCCTTTCTATCTCTGTCTCTCTTTATCTCCTCTGATCAGTTTTTGTCCCTGCTCCTCCTCCTCTGTTTCTCCTCTTCCTCTTTAGTTTTATATAACTTCTCTTTCTGTCTATGATACATTCTCTGTAAGTCAGATACAATATAGTAGTATATTAATAACACATAGACAAAATGTGTCATATAGATTGTCTTTTTTCTTTTCTGGATTTAAATAATCTACACTCTTTTTTATTTGATTGCTTTTTTTTTTATAAAAAGTGCATCACAAAGAGAGATTTAGCATTTTTCCTCATCAGCAACTGCAAAAACTGGAGCCAAATCTCGTGTCTCGTGAAAAAATGTTCCTAATAAAACAGTCATGACAGTTGTCATGGCAGTGTCACTTTGATTGCAGTTGGTTGTGAAATATGTCTTCCTACATAGATTTTTAATGTACGATCATGAATTATTGATATCAGGACTTGATGTAAATACAAACACCTCTGTGCCATTGAATTGCAGTGTAACTTGTTACTTCCTGTATTGATTTACATTTACATGCTCAGGTATTGATTATGGAAAGCAAAAAATAAGGTCAGCTGTATCCATTGAGAAGGAGTGATGTGATGCGGTGGCGGTTTCTACTTGTGATCAGCTTGCTGACTTTTTCTTCCCGATATTGATCACTAGTGTCCGTTTTTGAAATGATTATGTATGACTGAATGTCATCTTCATATAGACTAGCATCTGACTCTATGGCAGCGGTTGATCTGTGTCAGGAAATATTGCGTTTGCCTGTACAGACTACAGATGGCCTGTCAGAAACTATTTGGAGGTGGCCATTTTAAAATTTGTCTCAAAAGCATTTTTGGGAGACTGTCATCACTAGCGACATGTGGCATTTTGCTATCAAATTCTTTGTGACAGTGCCTTATTATTGTGACGATACTTGGTGACAGTAATCTAATAATTCTCTTTTTAGAAAGACACATCACTTTTCAAAGTGTGTCATCTTTATTTTATTCTTTCTCTTTTCTTGAACATGTCCTTCCTAATGCAACAATTATCTTACATAGCTTTATTATCCTCGCACAATGACAGCTGAAGGTGTTTCTTGTAAACAAACACGTTCGCTTTCAGTGTTTCTAAACATAAACATGGATTTCTATGAGGCCTTTCATACAAATGATCACATTTCCATTTGCAAAGCCACATTTTGAATAATTCAAAACCAATTACTTATGTTCCTACTGATGCCAGCACTACTTGCCTCTGAAATTACCACCCCAAACTCATACATGATTTCATCTTCAATTCTGTATAATATGTGTTGAGGGGATTGATGGTCAAGTCCATGACGCAAGTGTCTCTGACTCAAGTTTACATTTGCATTAAAACTGCTGCAGTTGGCACGTTTTTCTTATATTTTGTCCAATAAATTAGTGAGAGGAGAAAAGAGAGTAAGAGCACCTTTCAAGTTTAAGCTAGGTGTACCTAATAAGGTTGAAACCGAGTTTTTAAAATGTGCTTGTGTGTGTGTTCACCTGTGTTTAACACACGTCCTTGCAGGCCACACAGGAGAGGAATGAGAAGCAAAGAACGGCGGGAGACACAGAAGTGGAATGTATTTCGTCAGGGCTGCGATGCGTAAAACTCTCAGTATGCAGCTATTTGTTTAAGATGTCAGGGATGACATTTAACACTCGCCGACGCCCAGTGTCTCTCTCTCTCTTACTCCGTCTGTCCCGCACACACGAGTGAAGGGACATTCAAATAGGCAGACGCGTTCACAAAATCAGGGACCGACACAGGTGAACACACACATAGACAGACGCACTCTCAGACACACCCACTCTCAGAGAATAAAAGAGAGGGAGGGTGAAGAGTGAGAGGTAATGCTTATAAATCACAATTTTAGGAGTTTGTCTTTACGGTTGGTAATTTAGAAACTCTAGTTAATGACCAAATGAGAAAACAGGGTCGCTAGACTCATCTTTCTCAATACTGCTGTGAAGTCACACAGCAAGAGAGACAGCCAGACTTTTTTTTCCATGTTCATTTCCTTTTTATTGTTTACATTTTTTCTGAGGTAATAAACTAAGTGAGAAGTAGTTTCATTTAGTATTGAGATAGATAGGACCGGACTTCTTTTACAACCGACGTTGGCGACCCCTGTTGGACTTCAGACAGATTGCAGGCTTCAGGCAGGTTTGCTTCACTGCTCAGACCAGGAGGTTGCCGCCTGGCGACCACTCTCTGGGCACAAGATCTGTACTGCTTAAGTGTCCATGAGCAAAAGGTTGATCCTGTTATCCGCCAAGGCTCCAGTAGGATAAACAGAGTATCACCGTAACATCCTAACCCTAGTTCTTGCCAGTACTTGAAAAAAAACTCTTCTGCATCAGCCGAGGTAATATATCTGATGCTGTGACCTTCTGACATGAGTTAATGGAGGCCAGTAGTGGGGGTCAATGGTATCAATAATAGGAAGAAAGGAATTACCGTATAATGAGAATCAAATTCTGTCCCGCTGTATCTGCCAGGGTCATTATGCTATTGTAAGAATAATAATCGTGATAGGGATCTATCTATCAATCAGTGCCGTGCCTTCTCTTTTCATGTCTCCTTCTGGTGATCTACCATTAAATCACTCTTCTGCCCTAATTGGTCTAAATGTTGGGCTGTTAGTTGACTGGCAGACAGCATCTGTTCTTTGATTTGTGGACAGATGGTGGGAGGAGCTGAAGGTCAGCATGGTTACTACTTGTGTGTGTGTGTGTGTGAGTGTGTGTGTGTGCCCTGAACGCCATGACTGTTTGTCTAAAATGTAACACTGGCAAGCGGAGGAGAGCAACCAATATGTTTCTAACAAGGTTTAAAAGAGTGATAGAAAAATATGACAGCAATATGCGAGGGAATGAAAGAATAATAGGAACGGAGCGGCACATAAAAAGGCCTGAATTTGAAGGTAGTAAACCACAGTTACAAGGGCAGCTACACGAATGAGTCATAGTTAGTTGAATGTGGGTATTTGTCTGCTTTACATGGAGTTGGACAGTCATCGCTTTTATGAATTTTCAAAGAAAAATGTGTAAGCAGAGCTCCAAAGATGAAGCAGTTGATACCTGAAATTGAGCTTGCAGCCAGGGAAACAGAGACAGAATAGATATAAACTCCACAGAATCACTGATTTAAAAGCAAACACTGAGTTAAATCAACATCTTAGTGACTTTCTCAAAAAATAAGTAGAAAAGGTTCACCCTGACCTTCATAAAGCTGCCCTTTTGCTGCAATTACACAAAGCCACATTGTATCTAGGTGTGAAGGGATTTAAACCTGTGCAAAAGAAAAAGAACTGTGAAAAAGTTATGTCACATTTCTTAATTTATTCTGCATCCAGATGGGTTTACATTTGGCAAATAGAAGGATGCCTTTAGCCCACATGTCTGCTGCATGGTCGAATAGCAGCCAAGGAATATGAGTCCGTTTTTACAAGACCAGATGGTGCAAACTCTGTTCTCTTGATACATCATTTTCCATACTCACTACTAAATTAACTCCAAAATAATTTCCTGAACAACTAGATTAAGTCAGATGTCTTCCCTTGAAGTTCTTATGGCAGACTTCTGTTTCATTTGCACTTCAGTGAGCTGCAGGCTACCCTCGAAAAGGCAGTCCAATGTTCTGGGACACGCAGTGCATGAGTGAAGCTTTGTCAAAGGAACATGGTGGCCTTACTTCTTGTTCAAGTAATAATCATACAAACATATGAAGTAAATTGACTTATTAAAACTGATTGAAACCTTAACCGTTGCTGTATCACTGTTTTTTCCAGCTGTTTTGGAAGGCACTGGCAAATAATGTTTTTCTGCCGATAGTGTCTGTTTTTGTCCAATTTGGAGGAGCTGGAACTTCAAAAACTTTACAGTCTGAGGACTTGGTTGTATGTATGGCATTTCAATGTAATTTCCCTGCAATCTGTTCGTTAAAGTCAGATTTTATGAGCCACAGTCACATTTCTGCAGACCCCACCCTTTTCTTTGCATCTCTTGCATGCACACTGTTGCTGGATTGCATCCAAAAACAGAGTTGGATTCTGTTCACAATACCTAATACCAGTGCTAGTTTTGCAGATGGATGGATCTGTCTATAAGATTTTATTCTCACGCATCCAGAGCTGTTACTTAATGCATCCTGGCATGACTGGATGGTGAAAGTGACATTGAGACCACAAGTGAAATTGCATCCTCGGTGCATTCAGGCGGCATGCTGCACAGTGCAGCTGCAGGAGAAGCTTGATCAGTGCCCAGTATAACTCCTCGGACCAGGATGAAATGTATTTGAAATAAATGCTGGATCATTTGTGTGCACATGTTTTCCTCCTGTCTGTTCAGTCATTCGTGGCAGGTAAAGTGAGGTATTAAAGGTGTGGAGGGAGTGATGAGGGAGAAAGAGGGGCAGCTATATATATTCAGCTTTACAACATATGGGGGGCAAGAGGTAGATGGATGGGTGGGTGGATGTAGATAAGAGAGCAGGAGGGATGGATGGATACAGCCTGAAGAGAGAGGAGAGGAGAGGATGATGTAGATGGCCCATAATCCTTAGAGGCTGACAGCGCACTGGGTCTTCTGTGATTGAAGTCTGGGTGTGTGTGTATGTGCGTGCGTATGTGTGCGTGTGTGTGTACGAATCTGATATTGATAGTGATCTGCCTATCAAAGTGATGCAGGAAAGGAATGGAGTTATGGGACAGAAGGAAAGGAAGAGGGGGAAGAAACGGCAAGTGGAAGAGAGAAGAGAGAAAGAGATGAGGCCAGAAAAGCCATTAAACATAAAATCAATCAGCAGGAGGAGAGAGAGGGAGAGAGAGACGGAGAGCGAAATGCAGAGAGAGTAAGATCTTAAAGAAAGACACAGCGAGACGGAGAAGGATAAAGAAGGAATCCTCAGATGACTGCGATATTGATGACAGCACAGTGGGGAAGAGGGGATGAACGGATGCGAGAGAGGGGAGGCAGGATAAGGAGGCTAAGAACGAGTGATCAAAGCACCCCAGGCCATGAGAGAGAAGGAGCAAGGGAGGGTGAGATGGAGAGAGTTAGGATGGGGGATGGAGAGTGGGAGGGTGAGAGGCAAGGATGAATGAAGAAGAGAAAGGGAAACATGGAGGGGAGAACAGAGGGAGGGAGGCAGAGAGGGAGGAGGAGGATAAGGAGAAAGAGATGAGAGTAAAGGAGGAGATGTGTGGTTTTACTATAAAAATAATCTTGATGCAGAAATGGGTAGAGGCAGGGACAAGCAAGCAGAGAGCAGTAGGGAAGAGAAGAGAAGTGGTGCTAAAACAACAACGAGAGACGGAGTGCGAGGGATAGGACGACACAAAAAGGGCAACACTAGCTCACTGATGTGATAAGAAATAAAGGCAACATGGTCAACACTCCCTCTCTCTTCCCCTTTCATTCATATAGAGTCAAACTAACATATAGCGCCTCCTCCACACTCACACTTCCCTCCTGCTGTGGGTCAGTGTGCTGGGGCACGAGCAGGAGTTCAGCCTCCCCAGGTTGCTGTCTCTTTAAAAGCTGAGAATACAGCAGAACAGTGCAACCAGATAGCAGATCCCCCAATTACCTATTGAGACACCCCAGTGCTTGTTTTTCTCCTGGTAACATATAATTGTCCATGTGTAAACATTGGCATTTTTGTCCACAGAGCCCCTGATACAAGTCAACGGAACACCAACTTGCAATGGCCAGCCATGACAGCATGAGCAACATGACAGTGTTATACATCATCTGAAAGCTAGGAACCTGAATATTTAGGTGGCATTCAGACCAGCACTGTGTGTCAAGTTGTTCTAGTCACAGATCAAAAATAAAACGTAAATAATATAAACTCATTAATATAATTTAAAAGTGAATAACAGCTTATGATGGAAGTATATGATGGTCATGCTCAATCATATCTTCTAGAATTAATAAAAATGGTCAACAAATCCCTTGAAAAAAATAAAATTGAGGAAAACCATAGAAAAATCTATTTTGTGATTGGGTATTATTATTATTATTATTATTATTATTATTATTACATTTAGAGGTTTCTGCAAGTTGTCAGTTTTCAGCAATTGGATGGTGAGCACTTCTGTTCTATAAACTGCCAAGAAACAACCTTATTGTCAGTATACCTTGGAAGGCCATATATTCTTGAAATGCTCTCAGTCTTTAGTTTGTAGTTGTAAAGTTTCATGAGGCTGTGATTATCCTAGAGGTCACAGCAGGTCGTTTTATGCAGTGGAGTCAGTTATCAAAAATATGCTCTCACTACAATGAAATGCTACTATGGGGACTAAAATAATTACACATGAATACAGTTGAGCTCATTGGACCCATAAGAGTCTCAGCTTTCCAGACAATTTATGCAATTCCAAGACTGTTTAGGGATGCCAGTATGGAGAAATATTCAAATGTACCATTTTTAGAATAGGTGAAAATAACACAGCGTTCACAAAACTGCATGATTTTGCCATAAAATGCAGGAATGAGACTTCTGGGTACATATAGAACCTACTTTCATTCAGTTTTTCAACTGCATCAAAATAAATGCTAATGTAAACGGTTATTAGCTCCGTATAATCATACATACAATAGAATGATACATAGATAGAAGTACTCGATGGATAAAAGAGAAGTTTTCCACCAAGAGCTACAAATAACAATGCTTTCAGTTTTAATTTGCTGTGAGATTTTGAGATAGCCCCAATCCATAATACAGTATCTTGAATCTAGCCAATGCACACAGATTTAAGTTCAACCTTGAGTAGACAGGGTTATTCACCAATATCAGTCACTTCACTATCAGTCATCTTATAATGATTTTATAATCAATAACATTCATTTTGCGTCTCATTTAAAAGTAATCTCCATTCATGCTTTGGATGTGGCTTCAGTGACCTCAGTGCTCCTTAGTTGTCAGCTACAGATTAATTTAAATGCTTATTGGATTTAAAGATTTCTGCTATAAGCTGATCAGACTTCTATGTAATGAAATCCCATTCTTTGACTTGCTGATTTCTCAATGAAAAGATCACTTATTTAATAGAATCTAAAATATGTATGAATCATTACCAAACCTGCATTTAATGGTGAGATTGTTATAATAATAATATACTCGTAATAAAAAACAGGATGGACAAGGCCTGGAAATGATGTGAGATAGACACAGTAATATTTAACGCTGTCACACAGATGTCCCATCATGATTGATGGGGCAGGAGCAGCAGTATCCAAAATTAGCAGGTGCAGCATGGAAAGTTGACTGGTTCCATGTCATGTCTGATGCACGCAAATTTAACAGAAGGTAATCAGTGTTGGCTATAGGTATGCGGACTTCTCACCCTCCCCCTGTGAACACTCAACAAATGTCACTTTTTATTAGAGCAGCTGCTTCTGAAGCGGTCTCTGCACAGCCCTGCCGTTACTAGATGACACACAACAGAATGAGTGAGGATCCTAATTGCGTCATGTGTCATCTAAAATGATTACACGGAGTCGTTACATCCTCTCAGGTTTCCTCCACGTCGACATCAGTATTCAAGTCAGCTTATTTTAAAAGTAATGACAAAAAGTTCTTATGCTATGGTTCACAGTAATGGATTTTGAGTAACACAAAGCCAGGACATTGTGGATGAAAGCCCCGGACACTACAACATCATAATGTCAAGTTCACCAAAGGTCCACTGCATAAAAGAACAATGCTCTTTTGTTTGGTAATCTATTTTTATTCCACCAGTTCATTTCCTCTTCTTTAATAAGAGCCACACATCAGTGCACCTTGAGGCCTTTCCACCTGTCTGTCAAGTGTCACTGGCACATCAATAAGCTGGCAGGCTGGAAGAGATGTGTGGCTGTGTGTGTGTGTGTGTGTGTGTGCGTGTGTGTGTGTGTGTGTGTTTATGTGGGTGCATGTGGGTGCGTGTCCACTAGTGCTTGCAGACGTCCTGTTGTCATGATAAACCTGTGACAGCTGTCATCCTGCAAGCAGCACTCTCTCCCATGCTGCGGACACTCTCCCTCTCTCTTTTTCTGTCACACACACACACACACACACACACACTACTGCATCTCCCCTGCAAATGTGATGGGGTCTCAGCAGGGGTTGGTTCGGGGTGTTGGGTCAAACACAAATATCCAAAACTGTCTAGTTTTGGAATGAATGTCTATCTGGATAACTGAGGGGTCTGTCTGTCAGTGCCTGCCTGCCTGCTTGTCTGTCTGTCTGTCTGTCTGTCTGTCTGTTGGACTGACTATGTGGCCTCTATGAATCTGTTTGAATGAATAAATTGTTGAATAAATAATGCATTTCTCTTCTTCATTTCCAATAAATCAGCACCTGTTGTTTGGGACAATGCAGGTCTTTTCACAAGCTTGTGTCAATGCATTTTGGCACAAGCATCGTTCCTACTAAGGCCTAGTCCACACGTACACAGGTATTTGTACAGGTGACAATATCTGTCCAATGCAATAAAACGCTTGAAAATTATATCAAGAGCATGCCAGACCAGCAGGCGGCCATATAACCCTAACCCTTAATGCAAAGAATAAGATGTTGGCCAAACAAAAGCATGATACCAGAAGACTACTTGGCTGCAATGGCACATCGATCGCTCCATTCTGATCCCTCTGTTCCTCATCATCGTGGAAGAGTAACACGGCACATTCAAAATAAGAACCAGCGCTATTTTTGCAATGATTACCACTGCACGATCCTCATTTGTGACGCCTCTCAAATGAGATAACAGCGCTGACTGTCATTACAAGCCAGAACCTCTGCTTTCCCTGTCTACATGTCAGCACTAAAACAGAGTTTCTGAAAAATCTTCAGCCTGGAAAGAGTTTGACAAAAGCTCGGTTTTCAGTGACCTTTGCATGTCGACAAAAGGCATAGAAAAAGCTAAGTTTGTGTACGTGTGGACTAAGACAAAGAACATGAAAGGCGTGTTTTGTTCCTAACTTCACGCACTGATCTATTAAAAAAAAAGGCTCAGTCTCTTTTAAATTTCATTTCAAACCTCTTTATTTTGTTTCATCCTGTTTCCTGTTTTCTGTCTTAGACAGTTTTTACCGACCCTTTGCCTATTTTAATCTGGTTCTGTATTATTTGTTTCACTCTAGTTCTGTTTGTCTTCGTTTGTTCCTATCTATTTATGTTCCCCTGTTATCCTCCATGTATTTCCTGTCTCTACTCAGTGCACTCTGTTCCGTCCGATTTCTAATATCTTTTCTAATATGTTTCTATTCATTTTTATTGGTTATCGTCTGTTGCTCAGTGTGAGTCCTGGACCACAGTTATGCTCTTTACCCCTCCTGTGGGTGGAGTCTGGCTTGGTCCTTACCTTATCTCTGTCATCTGTACATGCATCCCCAGAGGCAGCACCGCCTGGGTGAGCCCAAAGGATGTGCATGTATACCTGACAGCGCCTGTCTACACTCTTATAAAGGATGTGTCTTTTTCAGCTTATCAGTGAGTGCACTTTAAGGACAACACACATCTGGTGTTTCTCTGTCTTCTCTAAACACTGATGATATCAACATGTGATGTGTTGCAGAGTAATATAAATCACGTGTCATCCCAAATTGCACTCACTGGTGTGTAGGAAAAGACATGTCTGATGTAAGAGTGTGTTACATACAGTAATGCCTCTTTTATGTATAACTATAAATTATACAGGTATAATTTATACCATGTTTACAGTTGGACTTGTACGCTCTCAGAAAAAAAGGTTCAACATTGTATCTTTTATCACTGGGGCAGTGGATCCTTGACTGGGCTCAATTTGCTTTGGATGAATACAGAAATTCCTTTTTAAAGATAGATTTCAATTTGATATGAAAAATTTCACCTATTCATACTGTGTTTTGAAAAAGCAAATTGAGCACAGCCTTCAATATCTTGCCACACGACCAATGTCCCAGTGACACAACAAGGTCCAATGTAGTATGTTTTTTCTCCGTGAGTGTATCTGTATAAATTATATGTGTATAATTTATGCCGTGTGCACAGCGCAATCCATGTGTCTTTATCTGTTATACAGTAATCAGTACAACTATCAATTAAGAATAATACAATCAATCAGATGTGATCAACAATTAGAGAAAATTAGGCAAATTTATCATCACATCTGGTCTATATGTTCGGAGACTAATTGGCGGTTAGCTTGATACACTGACACTAAAGAAGCCAATTGGGAAACAGTTGAATCTAAAGTTCCTTGGTGGTGATTGGAGGAGACGAGAGCGGAGATCTGTGATTGGAGAAAAGGACAACTTGTTATTGGAGGAGAGGACAGCAGCTCTGAGTGTGACAGGAACTGCAGCCGTACCCATAAACCCCATCCCCGATTCTAATTGGCTGAAATGAAACAGCATCACTCTGCTAAACCTACAGGCTTAATGGTCCACTGAATGAGGACTGCTTGTTTATCACCATGTAAATGCTGTTTTTTCATATCTACTTCACATATGAAGTGTGATGTAAGAGCTCCATATTTTACCAATATGGTTTGCTAATACGATTTGACAGTTTATGTGTCATGAAAAAGTCATCCATTTCTAACATTCAAGCCACGAAATAACATTAGGAGTTGAGAGCAAAGGGTGTACCTGTAATATACTAAAACTAAGGTAACTAAGACAAATCACCTCATAGAGGGAGAGAGGTGGGGAGTTGGGCTGGCTGACCTGTAATCTACGTTCAGAAATTATGCTAGGTCTATTGAGAAATTGATCTTAATTTCAAATTTGGTAAATTAACTAAATTGATACATTTGGTAATTGACCCACCCCATTTCATATAGCCGAGAAAATCTAAATAATTTACCCCAAAAGCAAGAAATTTGATAAAAAATAAAAAAGTCCGCCCCTCGGTCCCTCCTCCTCTCCCTAACCCAGGTTTTCTATTTGTCACTCTGATTTGATTGACAGCTGAGGACACATGTGGGGGCACTGTGAGGGGCGGCAGTGGGGTGGTGACCAGTCCCGGTTACCCCGGCAACTATGGTAACCAGGCCGACTGTACTTGGATCCTATTGGCCGAACCTGGAGACACCATCTCTGTCATCTTTACAGACTTCCAGACAGAGGAGAAGTATGACTACCTGGAAGTGGAGGGATCTGAACCACCAACCATTTGGTGAGTCCCTTTTTATAATCATTTATTCGTGTGTGTGTGTGTCGCAGTCATTATGTTGCTAAAAACATGATTATGTGGATGTGGCAGAGCTGTTTGTTTGTCTGTGTTAGATTCAGTATTTCATGTTTTAGAATCATTTCTGAGTTGCAGTTGAGGGATGAGTCATGGTGAAATTGCAGAGGGGTACAGGTCATATTTACAGTTGTAAGAGACATACAATCATCCTGATGGTGAAATTGAAAATATGTACGTTTCATAAAACAACATTCAGGGGTGGAATTAAAGGTTTAGACCAGGTGGCTTGATTATTAAAAATTCGTTGTGTGAATAGCCATTATTTCATGGTACAAATGCAGGTAGGTTAAAGTTGTCACATCCTTACAAAAGAAGCCGCAGTCTGCAGCAGGAAACACTGGTAAACAATAAAGAAGAGGTATAATAGAGCTCCACAGTACGGGGGGTGTTGGTGGCATGTGATTGTGCTCTGAAGGATTTAGTTGACATTTGTGACCTGGCATTTCTGCAAAGATAGTGTAGTCACGTAGCGGCTGAGTTTATGGAACAATTTAACCACACTTGGAGTACAGTAATAAAAAAGTTAGAACAGGTAATAAAAATAAGTTAGAACTCAAGTAAGAACAGGTAATAAAATGAAAACGTTATTACAGATATAAAGTTCAGTTTTTATCTCTTGTTCTTGAAGTATAGCAATATTCCATGGAAAAAATAAATAAATAAAATCTTGAAGTATGATGTTAGTGTATGTGTGTGTGTGTGTGTGTGTGGGCTTGTGTTCATGTGCAGTCCTTCTTCATCGTCCTCGTAGAGATGAATTGATCCACGCTTGTCAGACTTTTAACAGCTTTCCATGTTTTCTATTATTTTCTCATGTGTTTTCAGATGCTTCACTCATAACAATATTTTATTGCGCTTGCTGCTTATCGATTGTTGGTAAATTAGGGTATTGATAAACCATTTCTGTTGCTGTAACCATTTAGAATCTTATCATGGTCGAGGATATTAGTGTGTCTGCGTGTGTAATTGATTTGGAAGTAATAATGGCTCTGCATCTGCTTTTGGAAGAAGTGTTAGTGTGTCTGCAGGTGCACACCATCCTGCTCATGTGTAGCTGTGTGCATGCATGTCTGCAGTAACTATGTTAAAAGTAGCGCCTCAGTTGAAAACTGTTACTCATCAACAACTTTTCACTAAATTTACATGCTCTGCAGGTCACATTTTATTGCATGCTCTCATTCAATTGAAAAGTCATTTTCTTGTTTGTCAGAAATGCCGTATTTGGTCGCTACTTGAAAAATAGCCGGATGGTTTTATTTTTCACTTTACATGATCTAGATATTCAATAAAGGCAAAACACCATTAATCGTCAAAGACAGACCGATAAGGAGCAGAAAACTTTAAACTTTGATTTATTTTATTTTGCTCTGGTTTTATTTGACCTTCAGTACTACCTTGAGTTTGTACATTTCAGTAGTGCATTTGTAAATAATGTAAAAGCCACCATAGTTCGGAAAAGGGGCCAATTACAGTAAATGAATCATTCATAATCACCAGTAGTGTGTTTTGCCAAAAGACAATTTACCTTCTAATTTGAGTGTCCCATCAAATTATTTGTATTTTTTCCAATACAATTATGTACTTAGTTAGTCCAGAAATTATTTTGGCAGGGACATGAAATCAATTCAAACACATTTCAACTTGTAAAATGTTTTATAAACAATCTGACCATTTCATTTTGAACTGGGGGCAAATACAAAGCTATAAAACCGCAGTGAAAAATCACCTTCTTAGGAGTATTTATGAGCAGAATTTATTGCTCTGAGTTAGATTGTTGGCCTTTGGGGGGTAATGTTGTGGCCACTGGTACTGTGTGATTTAGTCTGACCGGCGTCTTGGCTCATGTAATATATTGCTGTGTAGTTGGTTACCGAATTAACTCCAGAGTGTCATGCAGGTCAGTGTGTTGATTTTTCACATATCATTGATCTTTCCCGGCAGCCAGGCTGGTCGCATAGTTGTAATTTTGTACTAACAGGAGATCAGCGACATTCAGAGGTTAAAACTCAAACCAGCTTGCCCTGATGCACTGTATCAACCTCATTATCCAGGTTAGCAAGAACTTAGTGTTCTCAAGGAGCACACACAGTTATAGCAGAAGATTTTAATATGCACAAGACACCTAATTTAAGAAAGTGACTTTAATGGCTTCCCACCTGGGAAGAAAACAAAGTACTCCTGTGGGTGAGAGTGTCTTGTTGATCAGAGATGTCTAAAAAAAAAAAAGTAATGAAAAGGCTTGTTTAAGATGATGCAATGTTCAGAGGGACATTGCAGAAAGCACAACTCTTCAAGCCTTGCAGTGGATGTGCTACACTGCAAAAAGTAAGTCCATGGTTCCACTCCTGTCAGACTTGAAGATGAAACAGCACTTGGCATAATATCAGCAAATTGAACCCCTAAGGAGCGGATAAATGTTCCCTAGTTTGAAATATCTAGTTTCCTTTGAGGCGTCCTGATAACAGGGTCAGAATTTGGTATAAACAGCGTGATCCTGTGGATTCTTTCATCCTTTGAATTGTACAGGCTGCTGGTGGTGTTGTAATTGTCTGGAGAAGTTTTTCTGACATGAACTAGGCTGCACCAGGCTCCGTAGCACCAATTTAGCATTGTTTGAATGCCAGAAAGTACCTAAAGACTGTTCCTATCCAGGTGCATCCCTCATGGCTGCAGTATCCTTTTCTTTTCTGTTGGATACTTCCATACCAGAACGCATGTATCATCTCCAGATAGCTCCAGGGAAATGAAAGTCATTTAGTTTCTTATAGTGACCTACAAAGCCCCTATATCTCAACACAGTACAGCACCCCTGGAGAACAAGCGTATACCGCAGAATGTGTCAGTGCTGTGCTGAACATGAATGTGAGGTGGAAAATCAGCAGGGACTTTGTGACATATTAAGTTGGCTTGGACCAAGGAAGTGAAATTACATCAATTTGGGCCCGGCAACTTAAACCTTATTTCATAAACTTTACTGGAGGTGCAAAATCCCACATGTCCGAACCTCTCAGTTAGTCCTTATAATTGGAGTCATTTCCCTTGTAAAAACATGGGACTCTCTCTCATACAGTGGATGAGATGGGAATGGGTTGTTCCTTTTTTTTTTTTTTTTTTTTTTACACCTCTACAAGAAGCTGAAATTGGTTGTAATTAGGTTCAACAACTGCAGCTTCATTTCACCTTTGTCTGTGCTTGTTTGCATGTAAGTACATGCATTCTTAATAATGTGTGCACATGTGTAGCTTTGTGTGCGAAGGTGTGCTATGTAATGAGTGGCATCTGTTCTCTCCCTGTGTAAATACAGTAGCATCACTTGATATTTGCCCTCTTTGTCCCCACGGAAACTCCTGAAGCTTGATATTGACGAACAGCCACTCTGTAAACACCGTCTCTGTACCCCTTCTTTGTAAACAACCTTTATTTATCTGTTCTATCAGAATGTTGATGATGAGGAAAGAAAGAGACTCATTGAAATGACATTAAAACAGTTGAGCAGGCAGCATACTAAATACTGAAAATTTAACAACAAGCACTTACAGTAACAGTAACCGTGTAGTCTGTTAAAATAGAAACCAAGGAAGTTGTTCTCATCAGAGAGGGATGGGAAGCACAATGTTGACAACAGACTTGCACCAATGTGAATGCCATTAGCACTGTTAGCACTTAGCAGATGGGAAATCAGGCCCAGCTGTTTCTGTTTGAACTGACAGTAATCTATTGTCAGTCATCTTTTCTTTTGTGAATTATCTGTTCTCAAGGCCTGTTTCAGGTGGTGTGTGCACATTCAAACTCTTGGCCAAGCTCTGTATACAAATTGTTCTTAGCTTTCCTAGTTATTGGTAGTTCATCCCTATACCTTGCTGTCAGACAGCTCTATGTGACGGGGAACAGAGCCACCAGACTCTATTGACAATAGCAGCGGTTAGTACAGGAGTAGCTGGTCCGATGTTACAACCACCTTGTTTCATTAGTTAGTTAGTTAATTTAATTGTGTGACTTTAGGATGTGAACTGCAATGGCCCCCACAGCAGTATATTCTGTGCTGTGATTTCCAACCTAAGTCACTGTTAGTTAAAAAGCCTCAGTAGGTGTTTCCATTTCAGAAACCCAGAAAATAACGGAGCCAGCCTTTAATTTTAGGATTAAATAATTATGCACTCTTAATTAGCAATTGTGGTCTTTGTCTGTGATCAAATTGTATCTGGTATAGTGTATTTATGTGTTTCTTTTTAATACATAGCCATTGTTATATCCCATTTTAGTGATGCATTTAAGGATGAAATGGCTAATGAGAGTGTCACTGAGTTCCCAGATTCATGAAATAATTACATTACACTGAAATTTGAAAATGTACAAATGATGATTGTGGGCACAATAAATACCCAGACAATCTTAAAAGAAAAGATATTTGCTTTCATGAGCAGTTCAAACTATATTTTTGCATCTCTAAGTATCAATTAACCTTCATGGTAATGTCTAGTATTTATGCAAATCCAAGCTGGGTGAAAATGAACAAAAGATGCTCTTGTACTTGTCACTTTTTCACCAGACAAAGTCCTCAGAAAACATTTGCTCTTGTTCGCCCTAAATGGTGCACTGGCTGCGGCAAGATTTAAACAACTGACCCTTTTGTTGCAGAATAGTCTTTCTGAAAACTAGGCCATGCTGCCTGATCCCTCAGCAATTGCCTCACAACACTAAGTGCTAATATACTAATTTCCATTGGCAATTTGTGAAAGAAGCTAATAGCTAAAATGCTAATTTCCAATGGCAATTAGAAGAGAAAGCTAATGGCTGATTTGCTAATATGTGAGTGTGTAGAAGAATTTGTTATGTGTTTATCAGTTGCTGCAGGGCTGGCATCAGCAGTCTCACACACACCAACACACACACACGCACACACAGATGTAGCCTAGGTCCATGTAACCGACACACACAGTCTTAGAGACGCACATTCAGAAACACACACTCACAGAGACTCTCCTTCTCACACAGACACTTTTGTCTAATCAGTATGCGAAGAGGTGTGCTCGCGCCTATGAGAGTAGTATATCGCTGTGAGCTAAGTGCCTGTAATCCTAGCCTAACACTACACACACTCATACACATGCACACACACAAACACACACAAGTTTTATATTTTGTTGTTTCAGAATCAGTTGCCCTTGAAACCAAGTAGAGCATCTTAAATAGAATGATCGCTCTCCCACTCTCTGTCTTTTCCCTTGCTGTCTCTCTCTCCCCTATCTCTCTATCTCTTTATATCTCTCTGTCTATCCATCCATCTATCTATCTATCTATCTATCTATCTATCTATCTATCTATCTATCTATCTATCTATCTATCTATCTATCTATCTATCTGTCTATCTGTCTATCTGTCTATCTATCTATCTATCTATCTGTCTATCTATTTGTCTATCCATCTATCTGTATTTCTGTCTGTCTTGTGAGTCTCTCTGCATGAGTCCAGGATATAGCATGCTGTTTAGTGCTTTTAGGTGCATGTACTTGACAGCCCATCACCAAATTCGTGGTAATGGTGGACCGGGCCATTCAAAGTCTGTCATTCACCAATCTCCTGCATGTCGAGGATTTGTTTTTTAGAGGCACTGAAAATTAATTTTGTCAGGTTTGAGCTGGAAGCCACTTCGCCAAGTGCCTGGAGTGAAATCACTGTAGGCGAGCTGGTTTAGCAGACAGCTAATTCTGCCCAGACGCCACAGTGTGACACAAATACTCACATATGCATACATTGCACAATGTGTGCTCGATTCATTCTGCTATTCAGAATACTGTATGTTTGTGTACACACACATAGAAATATGTATGAGATCAGCTAAGCCAATTACATATCATCACATACATATCCAAGCACGTATTCACAGCTGACAGTTTTAAGAAGCCATAATGTCCTGATCGTTTCAGCATGCTTGGTGTCTTCGCAGCCAACATTGATTTCATTCCATCTGCGTTCATGTGCTTTTTATGATACATGATGATATACATAGCCATTGGTATACGAAACAACCCAAGTCAATTTTCCAAAATGAAAGAAATGTAGGGCGGATAAATATTCAGGAGATTACCTGCCAACTTAGAGATGCATTGGAGGATGACTGGGCTAATGAGTGTCCCTGAGAAAGTCCCAAGACTCATAAAATCATTTTCAAACATCGCTATAGTCTATGAAGAAGCGTGCAAATGAGATCTTTATTTATTGTTGGCATTATAAACACTCAGACAGTCTGAAATGAAAAGACGCTTGCTTTCATGAGAAGTTCAAACACTAGAATATTAAAGATTCCCACACACAATATACTGAAGCCTATGATCAACAGTAACACATCGTTATCACATCTGGAACTGTACAACAACACGCAAAACACAATAGCATCCGCTCAAGCATACAAATGCATTGCAATAGAGAAATGTGAAGAATCTCTTTTAGTCCTGGGCAAATCAGAATCATCTCATCTAAGTAGCGTATAATGTACTTGGCACCAACTTGACCATGTGGGTATTAGGTAAAATCCTCAGCGTTGTTGTGTTGATCTTGTGTTATTAATAATGTATTTGTTTTCACTGATATGAAGTGGTTTCGTCCTCCATATTATGCTGTACCAGAATCATTTAAATATGCAATTCATAAGCATGCATCATGAGAAAAACAAGCAATGTTAATTTCTGAAGGAAGATTGTCGTCAGCGAAGACAGTTTTAATTTTCACCACACAAAGAAATGCAGGCATGATCTCTTATTATGTAAAGGAGCCCCAAAACGGGAAGACCATGTGGTTAAATAAACCTAGATAAATGGAGGTATCACTCATACTCTTAAGGAGAGTACACGTAACAAGAATTAAACCAGGTCGTTACGGATTCTAATGAATTATATTAAAGCATGTAATAGTTGCAAACCTGCATGGATGACATGAGATATTATTATCCTTTCTTTATTTTTTCAAACCAACATAAAGAGAGAAAAATTCTAGTCTCCATGCTTCATCATAACAGCTCTGGCCGTCCTGCTGACATGGTCTGATTTAATAGAGAGAAACAGCTAAGTAATGTACAATTGGAACAAGTCCAGGTTAGTCCCAGAGATACAAACCCAATTTCTCCAACATCATCAATCAAAATTTACTCATTCTCTGCAGTGTTGAAATTGGTCTTGTATTTCGCTTGGCTCAGCTGCGTCCTGTTCTGTCTGTGTCTGTTAATAGTCTATACAAATATCATAACCCATCACGTTGGTGTGTGACTCAACATGAGAAATGTGAACAGTGAAGCATTTTCTCGCTCTGCCCAAAGTTGTAGTATTTGTTTGAGAGACGCCAAAGGAGACAAAGAGAGTCTAAGTGTGTGCGTATGGGTGTGTGTGTGTGTGTGTGTGTGTGTGCGAGTGCGTGATGTTATGCTCGCCGAGTGCTAATCAATGCTGCTGGCAGAGAGGATGCTGGGATAGCAGCACCATCCCGAATAGGAAATGGAGCAGTGACCTTGAAGACAAACACACACCCTGTTTCTGTGCCTCACACTCACAACAAACAAACACACATATCAGATTATTTCAAATATGTATCTAAAGATACAGGGAAACACAAGCTTATAAACACACACAAACACGCAGGCAAGCTGGCTTGGTTCTGGACCTCTGAATCAATGTCCCCATCCCAATTTTGTCTAGTGATTCAAATAAGTCTTGTGTTCCTGCCAGTAATCACTGTGACCCTGTTTGTAGGAGCACCTCAGTAGCCAGAGCCTTTGGTGCTTTGCTGGGTTTTTGACTGCTAATAGTACTACGAAGTAATGTTTTGGACAGATAAGTGCATCTTCAACTGCTAGATCCAACAAGATCTCCAACCTAAACAGTTCAGCGACATTTAAATGACATTATATACTTTTGTTTCACATGGAACATGAACCCCATTATCCTGAGTGAAACCTTTTTTTAACTGCTGCCTGTACAAACAACTTATATTGTCATTGTTGAGTGGAGACCAGTCTTGCTTCATGATGGCTCATGATGTATTAAAACCTCATAGAACACAATAAATTCTAGTGGAAGTGCTTGCTGACTTGAGAAGCTTCAGCATGTCCGTTATAACAACAATAAGACTGTGCTAGTAGCTGGGGCATGTTATCTGTAAAGGGACGGTATGATGCTACAAATAACAAGGCTGCAAACATAGTTACCACAGAGGCAGCATCCTACATGACAGCTGCCTAATAGGATCATTAACGGAGAGCGGCATACCTGTTTACTCGCGCTGATGGGCGGTAATATCTGTCAGCATGTAACTAACATGCTTATACAAGTGTGACAGCTGGAAAATACGTAGATGACCTTCAGTGGTTTTACTCCTCACCTTGCTTCAGTGATGTATAAGTGTGCTCCACTGTCTGTCAGTATACTCGCACATCACTGTTGGGTGTTGTTACAGGTGCAGATTAATTGAGGTGAAGCAGACGTAGAAAATCCAACCAGAGGGTGCAGTAAACTCTCCAGCCTGGTGTTAGAGCCTGAGCCATGTTGTGTTTGTAGGTCACAAATGTACTACAAATTAGTCAAATATTAAAACTACAAGCAACTTCAAAGGTTTGATAATGTTTTTAAAAAAAAATTTGGTTTATGGAGTTGGATAAAAATAAGTTTTTGAATGTGGCTGTACTGTATTTCCACTGTACCGCTCTGACGATGTGCAGCCAGTGTTGTTGCATCAGAATCAGTAGCTGTCTTCATCACTGTAGAGTAAAATAACAGCAAGAAAAGGAGTTTTTTGTTGTTGTTTTCTTCTTTTTTCCTGAAATGAACTGCTGCAAATCACATCAACCACTTATTTCAGAGTCGGGGAGGACTCCAGAGAATCCATTACCAGACACAGTCATGGGCCTAACGACTCTCATAGAGAGCTTGTAAACAAGTTCATAATGCAGACTATTTTCCTGTGGATCTATTTGCAACATTGAGGCGTATAGGTTAGACCATTGACCTTCACACTGTTTCTCTTGGGGCATCAATTTTTAAATCCAATTTCTGGTGGCCCGAGGCATAATTTAGGTCTACAAGTCTATTGTCTCGGCATGTCTAAGCAAATTTACCCCAATATTAACCCTCACCTTTGATAGCCTTTGAATGTAATTACTGAAATCTTTTGGGAGCCCACCTTCTTATTTGTGGGAGCCAACATAGAGGAGAGGAGAAAGAGAAAAAAAATGAGAGGACAGCAAGAGAGGTGTCATGGTGTTTTAAGGAGGCAGTGTCAGGTCACGCAGAAGGAGACAAGAGAAGCAAAGAGACAGGAGACAAGAGAGGAATGGGTAGAACAGAGGAGCACGAAGGGCAATTGGGGTGACAAGAGGAGCCAGGAGAGAAGAAGTGGAGATGAGAGGTAAGAAGGTGAGGTAGGGAGGAGACGAAAGCAGAGGTGCAGAATTAGGGACGAGGAGGGTGGAGATGAGAGTTGACAGGAGAAGAGAGGTGGAAAGAAGCATAAAAGGAATTGAGGGGGAGACACAGGAAGAAAAAGCCATCAGGGGGACTCATGGGTGAGGAAAGAGGTTGTAGAAAGAAAGAGACAGAGACACTGAGAGGGACTGAGAAAGGCAGAGAAGGACAGACTGAGACAGACAAGCACAGAGAAACTTTATCTGACAGTTGCTGCCCGTATACACAAAGCGAAATGTGATCATGAGAGCAGTGCAGTTAGATTAAAGCAACGTAAACAACTTAATCCACCATTTCTTTGGCTTGGGTCATATAGAGAGTGTTCACTGTTGGGTTAAAATGTGTGGAGAACTGTGAAATTAGCAGCATTATGTGAAGATTGTTCAGAGATGTAAACACCATACCCAGACTAAGCCTGTCCATCTGAGTTCTCCCAAGCTGTGCAGCTTGCCGAGTGTATGAGTGTCAATCTTTCAAGCTACTGTCTCTATGATAGCTGGCAACAATTTCTCAAATCTGGAAAAACTTGAGAATTGTTGCCTAAAAGCAGCTGAAATGGCAGCCAAGGAGACAGGCATTTGCATTTCATGAGGGCGGTTTCGGCTTTTACTAGTTGCCTATAGGGGAAACGGCACATGACAATTAATTCAATCAACACACGCTATGCAAGATTGCATTAAGATGGGTATATTAAGATAAATCCTCCTCTGCTATGCATGTAAACAGCTTAATCAAATTACTCTTAGAATCAAAGTAAGGTTTATAATTAGATTAGTGTATGATAATAAGATTATTGTGTTTATGCAAACAAAGTCACGTTATACACATTCACTCAGGATAAAAAACCCAAAATAGGTCACTTCCACTCTAGGGCTTTGAGGCATCTTCAACTTTTGAACTTTTTTTATACTGAGCACCATGACAGAGCTAAGTCTCGATTATCTTTTTCACATTTGATCTTTCAATTTCTGTATCTATTTATTTTTTTAAACTGTCATCCAAACTATTGCCTTTGGCTTACAGATATTCCAAAACACATTTCTGTGGATAAGAAAAAAGGCCAGCGTTCTTCTGACAACTTCCCTTTATACTTTGGTAGAAATCACTCAAAGACTCATATATGCACTGAATTAAGTCTGCATAATTGGATTTTTTATGCCTCTGCTCTGGTGTCGGCCATGCCTGGAGACATTATGTTATGGCTACATATGCGTCTGGAAGTAAAAAAAAAAAATCTTAATTCATTTTTTATTATAATCCATAACTCTGCTGGCTCCAGAGGCTGTAAAATACTGTTTTCACGTAGACGATGTTGTCAGACATTAATTACAGTGAGCACATGTCACCACTACAGGAGCAGTGTTTTTGTAGGTCACTGTTGCTGGGCAGTGAAATTTGATATTTACCAATCCCAAAGCAAATAACCTTTCCAGGTGGTGCTAAGCCAAACCCGAGGGACCGGGCCAGAGTTTGAGCACCACTGGAGCACAATATGTAGCTGGGCCAGGCCACAGCAAATTAATTCTACAATCATAAATACGATGTCATTCCCTGTACTAAGACCAGACTGTGTGTATGCACATATTTATGTCTTTGTTTGGTTGCGTGTGATTTTGTGTATGCACTCGTGTGTGTGTGTGTGCCCTTGGAAAGTGTAGTGTATTGAATAGTCAGCCACTGGTAGTGGTGGCTAGGGTGCTGAAATTATAATACAGTGTAATGTAATAATAATAGCACCAGCTCCCTCTCCTTGTCTCCGTCCCCCTTCTCTCCCACTTTCTCTCCCATTCTCTGTCTCTGCTCTGATTACTGTGCTGTCCCGCAGGCTACACACACACACACACACACACACACACACACACAGGAAAGATGGTTTGAGAAGAGGAAGGGAGCCGCCCAGAATTGCCATGGCTTCTGGGAAGAGACTGAGCTAAAAGAAAGGAGTAAACAGACAGACAGAGTGATGGAGAGTAAACCCTGGAGAGAGAGTATGAAGAAGGGACGAGAGGAGGAAGACATGAGAGAAAGAGTGAGGGGAGGAAGTTAGAGAGGAGAGGAAGGAGTTTAATTTTATGAATCTATTATTCACAGGCTTCATCACCCAGTTCTTCGTCTTCTTTTTTGTCAAAGGAACACAATCATTCTTAAAAGAAGAGCTGCATTTTCTTACACGTTGAGCCAAGGGCTGAGTCTAACATGGTCAGTCAAAGAACAAAAACACTATTACCTGATAATAAATAATACCAATAAAGCATGTGTTAAAACATCACCTCAGAAAAACAATAAATAAATCACAGTCACGTTTTTTGTCATGGGCCAATCTGGAGCCAGACCTTGTATTAGATCCAATCAGACAAACAAGAAGACAGATTTCAACATGGTAACACTTCAAAATATGACATCAAGTCTAGTTTGTCACTCTGTCCTGTAACAAGTCAAAGCCAGATTTTGTTTTTCACACAGTCGTTGCAATTGGGTGTTTGGCTAGGACTGTGTTTTCCTCCACATCAAGAAGAAGAAGAAGCTAGCTAGATTTGTAACCTGCTTGCTCTGCCATCACAGGCATAAATTACCCAGCAGATGGTATAAAATGTTTTATACAGGGTACTTCCCTCTGTCATAAACAAAACTCAGCTGTTTTTGTCTGGAAAACTATATTGTTTAGTTTGGGTTTTATTTATTTCGCAGTAAAGTAGTTCTGACAGAGCTTAATTTACATCACTCAGCTCATTATGCATTTTACAGCATCATAGTAAACGCTTTGTGCCGTCCATGAGATACTTTTCAGTTTGTTCAGATGTCCTTTGAAAACACAGCAACAAAAGTATACAGACACCAGAACTTTGCACCCATATGTTCATGTTAATCTTCCCATTTCAAATCCATGACCACTAATATGCTCCCGTAACACACTCCATTATTCTGCTCCAGGCCTTCCACAGGAGTTTGGGACCTGGCTGCAGGGATTCAGTCCCATTGAGATTAGTGGGGGTAGACACTGATGTTGGGTAATGAGGTCTGGCTCGTCCAGAGCATTCCAGTTCACCCAAAAGGCATTGGATGGGGTTTAGGTCAGGGCATGTCCCTCCACAAAAAAGCTCTTAAATTGTTCACAAAATTAGAAGAAAACTGTTGTCTATCACTGTCTGCTGTTGCATTTGAAATGTAAAGTGACCCAGACTGTGAAAGTCAGCCACAGAAGTGCATGTTACAAGAGATTTTGTCATTTGGATGGTTTTAAAGGTTAATGCAGCACTTGCTCAATTTATAAATTATCAATGTCAGAGTGATTTTTCTCCCAATACAGTCCGCAGCCACCTGCTCATGTTTAACTCAGCCCTCAACTGTCCGCGTGAACAAGCCAGTTTAAAAACACCTCGCTGCTCTATGAGGAGGCGAGCAAAGAGGAGGAGAGAAATTTAGATGAGATAAAGGAAAGGGAGGGAGAGACAGAGCAGGGTCCTGTTGTGAACACTGATTACTCTCTGCCCACTTGAGATTGATGGAGAGTGACACAGCAGGCATGCTCATGCAAGCACGAACACACACATATAAACAACACGCACACATATACACACACACAATGTATCTAAACAGTCGCGTGCACGCAGACACACACGCGGAGAGGAGTTCTCTGTCTCTGTATACTGATTGATGATGGCTCCAGCTCGACTACATTCAGCCCAACACTCCTGCAGTGTGTGTGTGTGTGTGTGTGCTCAGTGTGCTTGCATGTGTGTGAATGAGCATTTTCTCTGTCTGCATGTACGTGTGTGTTTGCAGGTATATGTGTGTGGCAGTTCCCACCTGTCTTAATTAGGGGAGGCTATTAAGACAGATTGCCTGATTAAGTAGCATTCCCCTACTGTCTTATGAATAGCCGCACACATGCACACACAAGTTAGTGTTGGTCAGTGCAGCTCTCTAACCCCCATGACCACCAATGTAACGGTTCTGTTTGTGGACAGCCATTTATTTTATAGCAGGTAGAGACTCTCCCACCTCTCTCTGGTCTCGTAGCAGGAATCTACTGCCACATGTCCCTCTGTCCATGGGTGGATTATGAGAAAATGGGCAAAGACATACAAAAGGTCCCACCTCCTCTCCTATATACGAGCAAGACACACTTGTTTGGCCTCGTTTTGTTGTTGGTTAGGTTCTCATTTTAGTAGTTACACACTTCTCTGTGGTTTGGGGTGTACTTGTAGTTATTTTGTGTCACTTTGTAATTGTTTTGGTCTTTTTGTAGCACAAACTATAGTGCTAGTGCAAACTGGTCTTACTAACTTTTGTAGTAGTTTATGTGTCTTTGTAGTTGCCATGGCATTTCCCATTACAGTAGTCATTCTCTTTGTAGTTGTTTTGGGTCTCTTAGTTGTTGTTTTGAGTCCTGTTGAAGTCGTTTTGAGTATCTTTGTAGTTGTTTGAGTCTCCTTTTAGTCGTTTTGAGTTTCTTTGTAGTTGTTTGGTGTCTCTTTTTGTGACCTTTTGTAGTTGATGTATGGGGGGAGCTGACATTTTGGGCCCCTAGGTCTGTCAGTGCATCGTGTCACTAATGGGATGAAAGTCCTCGAGTACAACATCCACAGAGAGCAATGCAACAACTTATTTAAAAGCAGGACTGAACAGGAATATAAGACCTTGATGACTGTGATTGCATTTTCACCAAAGAGTAGATGAAATAAGTCTTATGATGAAAGGCACTGTTCTTATTTTATTCATTTCAAATGCATTTTAATGCAGCAGTTTGGACTCAAAGCAGCAACATGAAAAACCCCAAGTCGGAGCTTTTTACATAACAGGAAACATCAGGTACCTTGTCTCAAGTGGTTCTCTCAGTTGTCAAATAGAGTAAACAGATTGTTTACAATTTCCGTTCATTCTCAGGCAACTGAGAGTGAACAACTGTGATTTCCAAGCAATTTGAAGTTGTTAAATGTGTGAGAGTTGCAATCAATCTGCAGATTACACTCACAGTATATAACAACATGGGTGACACAACAGTAGACTAAACAGTTGTGATTGAGCTGAGATATAACATACTGCCACAACTTGATTTAATGCCATATGAACTAAACACAATGTTTGAAACCCATTGTGATGTACAATCGCTATAAATACTACAATTTCCAAAGCAAAGGTCAGAGAATTATGATGTTTTCTGTCATGTGTTCAACATAGCAGAAAATGACCTTTTTGATTTAAGTGCTCTTTATGTTTTATTAATAAGCTCCCCACACTCAAATCTGCTCTCTAGTAATACTGCTTTTGTGTTTTCCGATTACAGTCTGCTTAAATGTTAAAATGAATAATTAACAAGTTAACAAATGAACCAATGTACTTCTGTCAGCCTCTGAGTGTCTTCCTCCCTCCCCTCGCTGCCTCCCTTGCTCTCTCCATGTCTCACCGTACCGCCATCGATCTTTGCCACCCCAAGCTTCTTTATTTCCTCCCTCTCCCTCTCTCTCATTCCCATACTGCCGATAGAATAGCTGGTTTGTATTTCCGTGGAGGAAGAGAGGCAGGGAGGATGGATGGGAGGATGGTAGACAGAGAGATGGAGAGAGGGAGAGATGCTCTTTTGGTCTAGTGTATTTAATCAATTATGTTCTCTTGCTCCCTCTGGCAACTTTCCACTTGATATTCTCTCTCTCCTGCAGACACACACACATGGTCACACACTAACTCTCCATCGCAATGTGTGTTTTTTTCTATCTTATGGAGTTTAACATGGAACACAGGAAGCGTTTGCAAGTTTTCAGTATATTTACCTGGTAATGCTGATGATCTCCAGAGAACAATAGCTGTAATGTGACCTCGTTGCAGATTTCCAGGAACAACTATTGTGGGTGGTTGATTGCTGACAGCCTCTGATGCAGTTTTGAGCATTCGTTATGAAACATTTTCTCCCAAAAGGAACAACTGCATTGGCATCTACTGTGTCTTATACAACAGTGTTAGAAGGAAATATCACCAGAGCAAGTAATTTCCTCTGGTTCCCCAGAGAAGAACACCAATTCACTTTATTTTATAATAGAGACACTTGGTTTAAACATGGGAACGAGGGACCACCAAACAGCTCCTTTTCCTTGGATTTTGATTTACTAAATATACTTTATATGAAGCAATATAGTAAAATTAAATCCACAGCACAATTAAGTGTTTCTTGAAGAATACTTCAGTTATGTAAACAACATTTTCCCCAAGCTCTGCTGATGTTCCATGAACATTTCAGAAGATCTCTGACCTAAACGAAAGAATGGATCGTTTGTCAATACCACCCACAACAACTCAAATGAGCATTTGTTAAAAGCAGCTCGCAGTACAGCGAAGTGTTCTAAAAATAGCACATCGCCTCGGTGTGGCATCCGCAATTTAAACTCTGCATCACCACCAATCAATACAATTACATCAGCAAGATGGCAGCGGAGGAGAGTCTAAAATGTAAATATGAGTCGTATTATGCTGCCTGTACAAACAAACTAAATTAACGTTATTGAGGAGAGACCACTCTGGAAAATGTACAGTTTCACTGTATTTCCACTTTGATATGTTTTAAAGCACTAGTAACCCATAGTAGCAAGCCTGGCTTCCCCCGATGTATTTTATGTCTATGTCACTGTCAAATCACAAAATAGGACACCCTCTCAGACCAAGGTATAAAAAAAAATTATTGGAGCCCATCCGCAGATGATCTATAACACCTCGAGGCAGCTCTGAAGTGCTTTTATAGCAGATATCTTGGGAGAACACTTACCAGTCACAGGCAGCAGCCATCAGCATAGATGAATGATTTAATAATGCATTATAAATTGTCCACACGGGAAAAATCAACGAGCTTCCCAGCAGCTCAAAAGTTGATGTTTTTTTTGGACGTTTAGGTTTCCTGCTGAAAGCATCATTTTAGCTTTAATTATCCATATAAGTAGTTGCCAGCCACACATGGTCTTTTTTTTCCAGCATGATTGTCCTTCATGTACATTCATGCCTGGCACCTATGCAGGTGTTCCCAGCTGCTCTGAGGATCCAGATGGGTGACCTTTTTTTGCAGCCAGCTTGGTTCCCAACCCTCCAGCTACTGCTGCAAGAGAGAGTTTTACCTCCACCCTGCAGCTTGGAGATGTTAAGTGCTTCCTGAGCATGCAGTTTAATATTTTAAAGTCTAACACACAGGCTCTCGGTATAGATTTATGATTTAATTCCTGTTTTAATATTGGAACAGATTGAATATGCACACACTTAATGATGCTCTCTGGGTAATGATGTCATAGGAAGTGAATTGAGAGCTGTAAACATGAATAATATGTGTGCGAGAGAGAGTGCACACATGAAGAGCCACAGAGAGGAGAGATGAGAAAGGAAAGGGTTAGGAGAGAAAGCAAGGAGGGAGATGAAATGGTCATGCAGTGTTTCAGATTAAAAGATAAAAAAAGTATAGAAATATTGTAGAGAGACGGGACACCGTGGCCATTCTCTGAAGGACTGCTTCATTGTGCCCGTTGTTATCCAGGTGTTGGACATGTCCCCTCTCTGCCACAGTATTTGGTCCACATTGAAGCTAGTGTTCAGAGTTCTTTCTCTGGAAAAGGTTAATCTATTTCGGGTTCCTGTGGGTCCCTTGGGAGTCTGTGCTCATCTTGTTTCCAAGCCTGTTATTATAATTAATAGTGAGCATCATAATCTTTTACGGTGTGTGCACAATTACTTGACAATTTACCACACTAAAGTACAGTAACAAAACCACTTGCAGCAATTAAAAATACAATGCAGGATTTATTTCTTCTCAGGTCCAGCACTGTGGTTTAAATAAGAATATGTACTTATTTATGTACACATAGAACCTCAATTATACACATGAATATACATGAATATATATCAAATAATACACTAACAGTGATGTAACTATGACACTTGACAAGGACATATAGCTGATGACACTCATACATATTTAGGGCTTATATTATTATTTTAAAGGTAAAACTAAATGAGATCTTGGGTTGAAGCAGTTAAATGCCGTCCTCTCCTTCCTCTGTTCATATAATAACTGAAATTTAACTTCTGCTTCAGTTTGTAATTATAGTTTCTGTTGTCCCACTAAATAATTAAACTGATCTGAATATTTTCAAATAACAGTTTTTTATTTATTTGATTAACATTAGTGCTGATGTGCAAAAAAATACTAAATGGATTTTATTTCTGTATTTTTAAAGCAAAAAAAGTAATGTAATCAGTGAGTAATTAGTGTATGCTTGCAAAGTGTTTGGCAATCCTAGTGGCCCTTTTTTAATTTGATTCAATGTTAATATACAACCCAAAAACAAAACTTTAGCAAATCAAAGTGTATAAGCTATTCATGCAGCTGACAAAATTAATTCAATAGAGTAACTCTGATGTTCCGATCGCTGCTAAACAAGCATAAATAATGCTATCACAGTGTTATTTTCTCCAGTTTGAATTGGAAATCTCATATAAAAGGTGCCTACTGTATTCATGTTGGTCACCAGTTGTACATAGTTGTGTTGTTTTGTTGCCTCTGTCATATGTGCATCAGACAGTTTGTGCGTCTCTGAGCCTCTGAAACTACTTTGTGTGTGTTTGTGTTTACTTCAGTGTGTGTATGAGTAGACGTACTGTATGTGTGAGTGACTAATAGCAGACATCAGAGAATCCTACTGATCTAGGGCACAAGGTGACCCGCGCTCTGTCTCACTCACACACACACACACACACACACACACNNNCACACACACACAAGAATACACACCTTCTAAAACACCTGCTCAGCATTCTTGTGCTCCACTTTATCCCGCTGTTATTAGAGGGTACTGGTGTTGGATTGGAGTGTATATACTATAATGCCACCATCCATGTGTGTGTGTGATCATGCATTCGTGTGCCCCGCTGTGTGTGTGTGTGTTGATATTAATGGACTGCGAAGGTTAACAGCAGGGGTTTATAGAAGGAGACAAACGAACATGAGAGGGCAGTCCACTTCATACTCATACCTGTGTCTCAAATGTAACAGCCAAGGTGATACTACTAAAAAAAAAAAATCTATGAAAATGTAATGAGAGCAGAAACAGCACCTGTTGGCTGACGCCACAAGATGAAAGCACCATACATCAAAGGACTGATGTATAGAAGGGAATTATTGCCAGCAGAGATTGTATTTCAGCTGCAGATATTTGAAGTTATACAGCAGCAAGGGTGTTTTATTCTCTAAGTGTCAACTGGAAAGCAGTCACCTCCTCTACGGCTGCCAGCAATGACCCAACTCTCTCACTTTGCCAACCACACCAGCCTTGTTCATCTTCTCAGCCAATTAAGGGATCTTATCCTTCCCACTTGATGAAAGAATTGCAAATTGGGTCCTATCTTCTAGTTCACCATCAAAGCCTCAGCTCATAAGCTCGCTCCAATGCAAAAAGAAAAAGAAGCTAATATTGTTAAAAGTGGTATATTGCAGTCTCACTGTCTAATAGTTGTTTGAAACCTTGTCGAATTTGCATACAGCAGTCTATTAGTAACAATATAGGTTAATAGTAGTGTGCAAAATAACAACAACAACTTCCTACGAAAGCCACCATGAGAATAGAGTTTGTGATCAAAGTTACTGGGTCAGATCCCTCACCCTAACCAGCTGGCAGGATCAAGCAGTCTTGGCAAAAACAATGAATACGAAACACCAATTTCCTACTTCATTAAGAGCACCCTTTAGCATGCAGCGTAATCCCCAGTCACTCCCAGCGGAGCTGCAGAAACTGACTGGTTGTATTGGGCGCTCAGGTCCTGACACTGTATATAATTCAGCCTGTGTCATTACAGACACAATAGGCTTTGTTCTCACTTCATTATAGACAGCAGTTCCACACACAAAGACACACACCAAGGCAAGCCGGAGAAATCCAAGTGAGGGAAACTCAACCGGAGGCTGATAGTTGCAGTGGCATTTTTACAGCTTGGCCACCTTGTCTTACAGACTTTCACCTTTGTCGTTTTTTGTGGCTGCACAATATAAGTCTTAACCCTTCTGTCTCTCTTAAAAGTTTTTCTTTTATGTCATCATAAATATGTGTTGTTGTTTGTGCATGGTCTGTACATCAGTTCAAACAAACTCAAAAAGTTTGTTCTTGTCTATGATAAATCATATTTGAATAACAATAACTAAGACATGCATTATATATTATTCATGTATATTCCACACTTGTTCACTCTGCCTGATCCCCATTATCCTATAATATGCCCTTATTATTAAAGGCCTATTATATGATTAGTCGATAGAGGCTGAGGACAAAGGTTGTGTATGTGTCTTTGTGTGCATGTTTTTTCCAATGAATAAGCAATGTTCTTTCTATCTTTCTTCCAGGTTGTCAGGCAGTAACGTTCCCTCTCCGATCATTAGCAACAAGAACTGGCTCCGACTGCATTTTATGACTGATAGCAACCACCGTTACCGTGGTTTCAGCGCGCATTATCAAGGTAAGATGGGTAAGACGTGGTCACACCCAGAGAGACAGGCATCTTAATGCACACAAACATATAAATGCATAAAGAGTGTTCATTTATGATAAACAGCACTCTGTATATACAGTGTGATTTCTTTGTGTTTGTTAATGACGGTTCTTTTCAACGTTCTGTTATAGCTCCTTTGTCATTTCTTTTCTTGGTTTTGTTTCTTTCTGCTGTTTTTCTTTCCTTTTCATATGCCTTTCCCCCCATCATCTTGCCTCCAACTCCCTTTAATTACGCTTGTTGACTCCAATCTTCCCGTCTCTCCTCTACTACAGTTTCTGTCACTGTCCCAATCTTTATGCATCTCCCCTCTGTCTAGTTCTCCCTCTTCTACCCTTTCTTTTTCTCTCGGGTAACTGCTCATACACATATCATTATGTTGCTTTGACACAAGCTGTTGGAAAACATTTGAAAATTCATCTGGCAACGTCCAAGTTTTCCAGCAACGATAATGAGAGCTGAACGTGGCAAGAACAGTTTTATATGTGACAGTTTTCTTGCTCTTAGATGTTTTGTTTTAGGCTCAGTTCACCTTTTGTTTGGTACTTTGAAATATTATTGGCCCCTTTTTGTGAATCACCAGCTCATGGTGCATGAAGTCCATTCAACATCACAAGGTGCACAGGGCATGGAGGTGTGTTTTGTGTTTTCATGGCCAGAGGCTTTTGGCGCACCTGCAGCACAGTTGGACACAAGGTGTGATTGAAATACACAATCAGTCAGGGTTTTATGGGCTGGCATCAATCATAGTCAACAAATCAGCTCCCCTAATCCACTTTAATCAAACTATTGGGGATGTATCTGTGTGCTGTAAAGTTGAACTAGTGTAAACTGAAGTCATGGCAACAGTACAGTGTGCCATGCGTCATCGACCTGGTCTGAGTAGGTGGCAGCACAAGTGTAAATCATGGTCATGCTTGACACCAAAATTGCACTGTGCCACTTGATTATTACTGACACACTCCCTACTGTGTACCTCGCCTCTCACTTCACAGCACATTCAAGTTCACAGCAAGTCACTAAAATACCAAGCAGGCTAAGGCACGGGGAATAAGGTGAACACCCATCCAAAATGCCACCTCTCAGGAGCATGTGCACCATGTGCTGTCCTCAGAACAAGGTCATGTTTGTATCGTTATGAAAGAAACACACTGATTATAATGTGGACAGATTATACTAGCGCCATGTTTTAAAAAGGCACAAAACACAGATACAGTTTCTATTTTATTCTTTCTCTCGCTCGCCTCTTATTGCATTTGATCATCATCTTCTCTATTTTTTATGCATATTAGCACTGTGGCTCTTTTCTAATGTAATTATGGTAATTTAATCATTTTTTCAGAGCTGTCACTGCCATCACCTCCTGAATGTCTTTCAATCATTCATCTTACTTTAGACGGACAAGTTATGTTTACCCTACATGGACATTTAACACCTGAGTTTGAGGGAGAATATAGTATCACTGCATTTAGTAGGAGACTGATAAGAACCATATCCGTGTAGAAATATTGTTTAATACATAGTATTATATAAATGTTCCAATCCTTTATCCAGCAAATTGATTCCAGCTGTTTTTTCCCTCTTTAAAGGACGTTTAGTGCTCATTGTGATTACTATCATTAAATATTTAGGTTTGGAAAGAAATATTCTTTTATAAGCCAGTAAGTTTTCACTGTTTTGGTCGCTTATGTATGTGCCACATGCAGGACGGTGGTCAATTAAGCCAATTTAGTAATTGAAACTGTAATTAATTCAGATCAGGACTTTATATTAACGCTGCATAATTTCCCAATCTGTGGCTATGATGAGCTGATTAGGCTGAATGTGACCCCAGATGACACCTCACTGCAAATGTTTGTGTTACGATCCTTAAAAAACAACCACTACTGAGTCTGTGTGATTCTCTTCCACTGGGAACTACACAGCAAAGTCAAAATTCCAAGAAAGGGTCAAGGCATAGCATCAAAAACAATACATGAAAGTTGAATCAGTATTTCTAAAGCTGGGGTAGAAAGGCAAACAAACACCAGAATCTGAAGAAACAGCCATCCTTCTGCAGTTCTCTCCTCTCCACTTTAAGCCCCTCCCACCCTACGAGCACAAGCATATACACTTCATACAGTAACCTGTTCAAATACTAGTCATTCATTCAAATCATTCCAACCAGGATTGGGATCCCAATGGCATTTTAAAGCAGCAATTCTATGAGGATTTCCGTCCCGTTTTCTTTTCTGTCTTGTGGGCCTGTAAAGCCCTTTGAGATGATGATTCGACCCTCTAGCTAGCTACATAAACATGCACTTGAATTGCTCACAGCTCTGAGCCTTTGGCTACACTTAGCAGAACGCTAAACTATTAGCAACAATTTCTCTCCATCTCTGAAATGCTTCGCCAATATTTACAAGTGTCAGTTCCATTTATTATCGGACTCTTTTAGACTCACTTTCTGATGAGTCCGTCCTCCTTTATCTGGGTCTCTGTGCAGTGTAGGCAGTCGTTGCCAGGGCTTGAATAGCAACTTTTTCTGCAGGATATTCCGCCATGCTTTCACCACCTGAAGGGACGTGCATCTTTGTTTGTAGAACAGCCAATGGGAACAGTCTCTCTGAAATGACCCATGATTTGCCAAAGGCTCCCGTCACAGGCTAGATTTTCTAAAAACCTGAAAACGGAGCCAAGACGAGGTACAGCAGTCTGGTTTTCTCTCAGAGCACTTAAATTACAATATGCAGGTTATTATGGCATTTTTACCTGGTGTCACCCTAGAAAAACAACCTCACCTACCCAAGATTCAATGTACACATGCAGCATATGGCACGTTGTAGATAAGAAAGTTAAAATCTTTATTAAACTGCATCCATCTTTTCCCTTCTTTTTCTTTCCTCCCTCATCTTTCTCCTTCACCCTCCTTTATTTTTCCCTCCTCTCATCTCTCATCCTTCTTGTCCTTATCCACCTTCTAACTTCATCTTTTTCTTCTGGCTTTCTTTGGCCTTTCTTTTTGTTTGATTGACTGACAGCCTGACCACCCCCTTGAGATTTGATTTTAATTGGTCCTAATTGATCTTAATTGATCTTAATTAGTTTAAAAGGTTAATCAACATGTTAATAGGGGGGTGTCAGTGTGATAGGTTAGTTGAGTAATTAGTGGAGTACTGAACAGGCTTGTGATTGATTGGCTACTTCGTGTCAGCTGTCAGTCATTTCCATTACCTTGGTGGTTCTGATACATTTGCAGAAGGGCAAGTGGAGGGCCTGAAAAAGTTTATTCTAATGAAAGAAATAGTTGTTGAAATTAAATCTGAAACATCCTGCTCAAAATCTTTCCAATTAATATCATAAAACTTTCTTAAAACTCGCTCTACATGAATATATTCTCTCAAACTTCAGTGCCTGTGAATTCTAATAAAACATCCAGTAAGAAGATGAATGCATTACTTGAATATACTTTATATATCGACTGCATATGTTAAGTTGGATATTGCATATTAACCATGTCAGTGTGCACTGAGGATAGAAACAATATTCTGTCTGCAACATGGCCAACGCCATGACTGACATTTCAAGCTAATTAATGATCTCCTATGGATTTCATATCTTAGACAACCATTAACGAACCACTAGAAGAGAAAAGAAACTTTAATTATACAATTTCTGGACTCGTTAACCTTAAAATATTGTGTTGTTTTGTATTTTATTGTGTTTGGTTCCAGTATAAGTTTATTGTGCTTTGTTTCACTGCATTTATTATGCTCTAGCCCCTTCAGATTTACTCTTTAATTAGCATTCTTAGGATGTTCATCAACTCTGTTTTATTATAAACAGGTCCACTTGATGATAATCCACTTTTTAACATTTTTTACTTTGACTGTAATTCCACCCCGCAAGCCATATGTTGTTCTGGTCTATTAAATTCTACTTGTCTCCAGGAGAATAAATTAGAATTGCAAAGCCCTCAGGCAGGGTTAGTTAAGTTTAGTGGCAAACACTGTATGAAAACAATTCCAAATTTGTCTCTGAGAGACTAAATGAACAAATCTGCTTTGGCAGGGTAAGTTTAGTTCATAAGACACTGCTATGAGACCTCAGAGGGAGACGCTTGGCTCTAGGTGCTGCCAGCTAGCTGGACAGACGCTCTATGTGTGTGTGTTCGTGTGTGCGTGTGTGTGTGTGTGTGCGCGCGCCACCGGTCAGCCACTCAGCTCATAAAAGCCTCCTCCTTCTGCTGCTGCCCAAATGATAAAGTTCTGAATTGATAATAATCTGCTAATGATTTATACCCACGTTTTGCAGAGAAGCAGGCTCAGAGAGGCAGAAATGAATAAAGAACATTACAAAGGCACAACAGAGTAAAAGAGAGAGGGGAGGTGGTAAAACAGTGAGGAGATCCAGAAAAGAGATGAAAAGAGAGAGAGAGATGGAAACCAGCGGAGCAAAATAGAGGAAAAAGCGACAAAAAGAGAAAGATAGCCAGAGAGAGATGGGAGGTTTAAGGGAACAAGTCATTTGGCAATGAGTTTTGGCTAAATATTTAAGTGTTATAATCAAGAGTTTTTAATGTCCCGCTGTCATAAATTGCTGTTGTAGACCACTTTAGAGGAACAGAGAGTGAATGTGTGTGGATGGATGACTGTGTTCTTGGACAAAGGGAAAGCCTGTTCGTTTATTAGCGTATTTAGTAATGCAAAGCCTGCAGCTCCTCTGCATGGCTCAACTACATTTACACAGTTAATTGTCCATTTGGATGCTTAATTGATGCTTCAAAATCATTCACGATGGCAAGGTTTAAAACACGACATGGGCGAGATGTTGATAGACTTCAATTTAAGATCAGATCAGATTAATCATTTCAATTCAAATATCTCTCCCTAGGTTATAGTGTTCCTGTTACAGGGAAAAACCACTTCTATTTATGTAGTTTAATTTTTTTTCAATTTCCCTGTTGATATGAATAGAAATCTCAATGAAATTGAGTATTTAGTATATATATTTTTTTAATAATTTAAAAAGGAAATTACAGTCCATTTCCAAAGTGTTTTATTAGTGTTGTAATATTCATACATTTCAGTCCATATGTCATACATTATCTCTGCTCCTCAATGCCCCACTTCACAGCAAAATACAGACACAACCATTAAGTACCCACTAACATGTTTAATTGAAGCTAAGTAATTATTCAGTTATGTCAACATCTCTGAGCAGGAATAAATGCCTTTCACTTCAGGACTAAAATGCATGAAAGATTTAGCATCAAAAGCTTATATGTGATTGCTGAGCGTGCTGTGAATCACACTGTACAGTCTTACTGTAGCCGGGTACGTTTGTAGGCCAGGATGAAATCAGAGTTGATGTAGTCTGTCACCCTGGGAGCTGCTGTAAGTTCATTTTATCATCCTTGTACTTGCAACTTGTCTTTTGGGGACTGTACCCGAGCTATATAAACATGGGGTCTCACCCTGGGACGCTGGTTTATTAAAACATCCAGCTTGTATTCTGTCGGTCTGCAGGCACCACATAGGGGTTTATGAAAAAAGGGCATTGTGCTATCTAATCATTGTTGCACGCATGGTATGAATCTTTTACAGAAACATATATATAGCATATGTGCATGTTGAAATTGGCCTAATTATGTCAGTAATTATGTCACTTGAGAATGTATCTATTGTTTTATGTTCCACCCCTGCATATACTGTTGATTCCGGTGTGCTTGTCAGTTCTTGTACAATGTCATTCCCTGTTAAGTAATTGGATGTGTTTCCATACATAAAGAAAATATAGATGCTCCATTTGCAATAATTCAACTTTTGCATTGACCCTGTTAATAATACTATACAAATAGCAGTTCTGTCATCCTTAGGGAGGCCTAGAAGAAGCTCTAGTGGTTGCAGGGTGTTGATGAAGCAGGTTGACTTAAAAAGCAATGACGGTAGAGAGACCAAACAGATAAAGTAGTTTAAATATCATTCAGCCAGTATGATCATTTGTTGACAGCGGTTCCCATTAAAGCCATTGGATAATAACTGAGGTGGGTCCCTAATGTGATGATCAAATTAGAGGGATAATTGTCTTCCTGCTTCAAATTTTGCTAAAAGCGTCATTACTGTAATTATCATTTGAGACCTAAAGACATTTTCACTGAAACAACAAATCAGATTGGGTTCTTTGTGGAGCAAGTTTGATGTGTGTTAATAGATGTCATTTCTGCAGATCAAATTTAGAGTTTTGGTAGCCCGAGTTATGGCAGCTTGTGTGGAAACTAAAGACTGCGGGTTAAACTCTGTGGACAGATTGGGAAAGCTGTGTCGGACTAAAAGACTGAGTGATGCTCAAAGTTCCCTTCAGCAAAGCAGTGAAACCCAGCTGTTGCATCGCTGTGTGTACTGACTGTGGTAGATCAAGGCCGCATCCAGATGTGACTGGGTGCGTTACAGTATGGTCTCACCCCCAGCAAATACACCCTCGGGCTGCAGCTGGAAATGGGAATGTACTCTCAGTCATCTTGCCTGTTAAATAAAAAAAAGCACATGAACAGCTCTCCCCCTAAGCTAGAAACCAGTGATTCATGTTGCAAAATAAACGCTGAATCGTCAACAGCCACAGGAATAATATATGAGAACACAGTTTTACAGTGAATTTACCCTTAAATAGGTCGACTTTTATCAGTTTCAGGGTCATATTTTCTCAAAGCAAAACATTCTCACTATGTAATTATTTATAACAAGAACTGGGGGAAGAGCTGTGGACACCCATCCAGTCAGCTAGTCACACATGCTTTCAGTCAGCCAGTGAGTCACTCAGCTCCTCAGCCACAGGTACGGTTAATTTAAGTACCTGCTCCTCGAGCAAGAAACATATGCATTATGCACAAAAGGTTGTTAAATACTGACTGATGAAAATGTGTTTGATTGACAGTTTGATAACTATCTTCTCATAGCCTGGCAATAGTAAGAAAATACAGCAGGTCTGTCAAGCTTTTGATATCTTAATGCATGGGCTTCTATGTTTTTTTGAGTTTGGAGAGTCATTGCTTTTCCAAAACAGAAAACACTAGAGAAAATATTTTTGCTCCGCTGAATATCTTGCTACCTTCAGCATTTGCATAGTTTTAGCTGAAATGAGACGGAGTACAAAATATGGATATGGGTACATGTAAACATAAGCAGCCCCAGAAGAAATGACTTAGGATAATAGCCAATATGTTTGCAAAACACGTCGTCATCGTTAAAGCTTTTTCTTTTGTGACATCTAAAGTAAAGTGGAAAAGCAAATCACTTCTCAGTTAAACAGAGTTAAGAAGGAAACAGATGAGATTTGTCTTACATTTTTCCTTATCGTACTTAGCTAGAGCTGATAAAATCTGCCAGTGTTGGTTATTATTTCAGCATTTCAGACATGGTGAAAATGTAGTGTAACACAATACATAAAAATACACAAAAAACAGATTATGATTGTTGTGAGGTGACTTGATTAATCCAAAAGGTTTCACTACAAAACTGCTTATTTCACATGCCCAGCAATGCAATGGGGAGTCCATGTGTCATTCAGCAATGATATTGCTTCCATCTTCATACGGTACCTGTGTATCATTTATTCATTATCCTTAATCTCTTATCTAAACTCGGGTCACAGGGGGCTGATGCCAATCCCAGCTGACATTGGGCGAGAGGCGGGGTACACCCTGGACAGGTCGCCAGACTATCACAGGGCTGAAAAATACAGACAGACAACCATTCACACTCAATTTTAGTGACACTAATTGAACCTAAACTGCATGTTTTTGGACTGTGAGAGGAAGCCGGAGGACTCAGAGAGAACCTGCACTGACACTTAAAGCTATCAACTGTTTTTAATGTAACAAATTCCATTTGGATCATATTGCCTTTGACTGTGACTCTATTAGTCTTTCCACGTGTGTTTTACAACCCTTCATGCAGCATTCTCCTCACAGTGTAATCTAATTCTACTCATTTCCAATCCTTGTGAAAACACAGCCCTTCCGTTAACCAGGCAGCTGTTCTTTTAGCTGGAGCCTGTTGAAACAAATTACAATGCATAGCATCGCACGTTAGAAACCAGCTCCATACCGACACTTAATTGTCGCTCACGAAGGCATCCAGTCAATTCATTGGTCAGTCAGAATTTTACTACTGTTGCAATTACTATAAGTAGCTCGGTTAACAGTGTCAGGCAAAAGCCTAGAGTGTGTAGTCAGTCAGCCAGTCAGTCAGCCATTTGGTCTGGCAGGCAGCCAGTTCGCGGATCAGTCAGCCAGGCATCTAGTCAATTGAATGGTTGCCAGTGTTTCCATTTACTGTACGAATTTTAGTCTGAACACGGAGAAATAATGTCTGGCTCTTATTAATGAACGTTAACATTACAGAAAGTGGAGGTGGAGGGGGCAGGAAAAGTAAGGGTGGAGGGATCCTGGCACTGCTTCAAAGTCAGGATGTCTCCGTTTACCTGAAAACATGATGATTAAAAGCACACAATGAAGCTCTCTTGAATCTCCGCGTCTAAATCTGTTAAATAGACTTAAAAGGAAAAGGTGTAATCAGTATTCGAGGGGGAGAATTAAAGATGGCTGAAAGGATATGATTCAGAGAGAAATATACCAGGTCATCTGAGGATCCTTTTTACTGCTACAATATTTCCTCTTAAACATCAGAGGTGTTTTTTGTTATATGCACTTTGAGATAAATTACTGAACATTTAAAAAAAGGAAAGTCAAAGTAAATGTTTGCCATTGCAGATCCTGTTGCTGGTATTGTTGGTGAATGACTGCCTCGTCTTCTACATTTGTATTAACAAACTTCTAATCAGTGTCAGTTTAGAGGCTAATTAATAATTAATACTGGTAATTAATAAGACCTCTTTCATATGAACCATATCTTTAAGTTGATTTCTTTAATGGTTTTAACCAAAAGAAAACTGAAAAATCCATACCAATTTCTACGGTGATCACAAAACATTTAAACCCATTTCATTTTTTGCTAATGTTGATTGATTTGACACGTCTGCACCTCTCCTGACTCAGCACTTGCTGAAAGTAGAGCCAGTGCTCTGGAGATCTCTCCCAGCATTTCACAGCATATTTTGTATTTTCACACATCAAAATCGAGCATGAATCCAGGAGCATCACACTGTACTAGCAGGTGCATTTTCAAGGTTTTGCAATGGCAGATTCCAATCAGCCAAATAAATTGCCGGCTTCCGCACAACCACCCACAACAATTTCACTATTTTTGCTATAAACCTATCACCACTGAAAGCAGGGATGCACAATAGATTTTTTTCCAGCTCACACTGAAAACCGGTAATTACCTGCTTCTCATGGCAGATACTGATAAGATAACAGATCATTTCACATTTTTGTATTTTAAAAAGAATTTCCTGACCTGTTGTTGATGTACACCTGAGAGTAAAAACGATAAAGTTAGCAAAGATGTATAACTTTATATTCCATAGCTCACCAAATCTCACTGATGTTGCTTCTTAACACATAAAAAAAACATAAAAACATACTTTAGGTGAAGCATTTTGCCCAATAATTCTTTGATATAATCCTTCATGCCGAAATGTATTGGCTCAATGTATATCATGCATCCCTAACTGACAGTTAAACCATACATTTTTAAGCTTTTACGTGATAGTGGTGATCCAGAGACAGCTGTTGGTGGCACCTTCAGTCCAATCCGCAAGCAACAAAAAGGGAGATATCACGGTGCAGCCTGTAATAGGATCAGCTGGATTAGGATGGCCCAATCAAATATATTGCTGTTGTATTGTTTTTTTACTACGGTCATAAGGCTGTTTTGTTATGGTAGGACACAGGAGACTATCTTGCTTTAAAGCCATGGCAAAGATCTATCTGTGGTCGTGAAAACGATTGTTTTCAACTGTACTGTAACGAGGAGGGAACAGGGAGATGACACATGATGGCGTTATACCCGTAAGAGAATGGAGGGAGGTGTTGGACTCCCTGTTCTCGCTGACCTTCACTCATCACCCTGTTTGAATTCCAAGGAACACCTCTGAATCGATAGACCCTTTCAGCATCCAAAACTTGAAATGTTTAGAAAGCATTTTTTCTCCAGCATCAGCATAATGAAAATGTCAAACCTATCTTCTCATTACTGTATTTCAGCGGGATCTTGCCCCTGACCCCAACCTGTGACTGTTTTTACAATGACCCCTGCGCATAAAATAGGAACAAAATGCAATACTTTTAAGCAGCCGATCTCTTAAATGTTAAAGTGAATTTACCTTTAAATCAATTCTTATTAGATGAGGAGAAAATCTGCAATCACCTCACCTACAGTAGTCATGCATTCTGTCATCTGCAGTACTGTTTCCTTGTTCAAACCCTGTGCTGCAATACTTACTATGCACTGCAGGCAGACACATACTTAAAGGCTATTTACATACTGGAAACTTTTCATTTTATCATTTAAAGATAAGATAAAGACATAGCACTGCTTCTAGATCAGGAGTGCACTAGCCTCATTTTCTCTCTAATTTACAATTGTTTGCTCATTCTTTGTGTTCAGATCTATCTCCACTGATTCTGTCAGAATATAACAGGGAAATGCAATCTTCAGTATGGATGGAGTTTAGCAAATGCTGAGGGTTACATTGATTAGATATTCTGTCCGCACACTTCCCTGCACGGCACTCTGCTCTAATACCCATCCCGACACCCTCAACACCTGGCTGTGAATGAGTGTCAGTGGATTGTGTCGCTGTGTGCCTGTGTGTGTGTGTATATCTCTGTCCTTGGACACGTGTGTGTTTGTCTATGTTCCTCTGCACCCACATATCTGTATGTGTGTCTGAACCGCTGCTGCATCTACTTGTCTGTGCTTTTTCAAGTGTGTTTCTGTATGTACTTTTAGATGATGAACCCACTGACATGTGTGCTTCTGTGTATGTGTTTGGTTTGTGCAGCGGCGTGTTTGTATGTGTAACTCGGTTGTGTTTGTGCGTGCCAGTTTGTCTTGCGTCTGTGCGCGTGTCAGGTAAGAACAATCTGTCTCCTTCCCTGCGGCAGAACCTACCAATCACATCCCTCCATCATCTCTCTTCATTACGTATTCATGAGTTTCTGTGTCTGCAGGGCGGTGATTGGCTCTTAATGAACAACTGACGGCATTATCAGTCAGCCAATGCTATGGCAACAAAATAAGTCAGTCAGTACAAAAGCAACACCAGTCAACCACTGGTACGGAAACATTATTCAACTGGAGCAGGGAGACCGTGTGCCCCTCAGGGAGGCTGACATATTGGATACTGTCGACTGCATGGTACCTTTGATATGACTCTCATAATGCCTCAAACCTGCTCGTGATCAAGTGCACGCATCTTTAAGTACTTTGAATAATTACAGCGCAGGAAAAAAAAACAAAGCATTTAGCACATGTGGAATATACCGTTTAGTTTGTGTGTAAATAAATCCCCAAGTCTTTTTCCTTGTCAGCTTTAGCTTCAGAACCATTAGTCAAACTGAGCACAGAGACACTGTAGGCCTCAGGGGGTTCATATGAGCTCATAAATCTATGAACTACCTCTTTATCATCTTTTATGTTATTTGGGAGCTTGTATTTCAGCAGTTTCTGCCTTTCATTGTTGACTCCCTTTTCTGCTGCTTCTATATCAAAAGGACAGGGAGTGTTCTTGGTTGAATTAATGCAGCCAGTCTGCATAGACACAATCTGTTGATGTTGCATGATTGCTGGTCTGTAGTTACAAAAAAAGCTCATCAACTGTGGAGGATGTCTGCAGCACTGACAACTGCTCCAACCCACTGATTGCACTCACTAATTGCATATATTAAAACTAAACTGTGATTAAGTCAATGTAGGCAGAGGTATATATTCAGCATTGTAGCCTACACAGTCATTCATTTTCCTTTGCCACCTTCTGTGTAGTTCAAGAGCCAGCTAGATATACAATGAAAACACATACATTACTGAGCAGTTGACATGGAGAATTAAGGCATTTTTACAGTTATTAAATGTTACACTTATTGCATTATGCATTATTTTGTTTGCGGTAAATGGGCTTCTCGTGTTCTCTCCTTCAAATGTCAAACTATCCCGTTTAAAATTCTCAATTCAAAGTATTAACTTCTCAATAGCATTAGCTGATAATTCAACACCTCTTCAGTTGAATCCCAGGTAACGGCTTATTTTTACCTAAACCCCCAACCCCATTAACATTTACAGTCTACGCAGTATATAATCATTAAAAAAAAGGCTTAAACATGATATAATGTAGCTGTACCCACATATAAGGAGAATTTTATTGTTGTTTAAGGTGCTGTTTAGATGCAAAATAGGTAGAGTTGCAAATTTTTTGCAAAAAATGTGTAAAAGCATGCACATCCAGACAATAAAATATGAGGTGCAAGACAGAAGAACGTGTAAAAGGCTGAAAAAATAAAGCCTGCACACTTGCCAATGCTCCCATTGAAATAAATATAGTTTCCACTGACTGAATTTGTGTCTGTTCACCATGTGAATTTGACTGTTCCATCGAGGGAATAAGACAGATACATCTATGTTTGGAGCTTGTTTTCTAAATCCTTCCATGATATTTTCGCCCGCAGTCTGGATCACATGCTACCATAGACAGCGGTAAATATTTGCTCTCCCATGTGGGTACATTAAAACACCAGAGAGGGGCATCCAGCCCAAAAGCTGGCGAGTTCAATCAAAGTGCGTGATGCCTGTCTGCTCGAATCACCTCCTCAGAGAATGTCTCACTGCTTCACACTAGCACTCTTAAGAAATGTGAAATCCAGATGGCATTGTGGTTAACAGGCAAGTGTGACTAAAATAAGTGAGTCATTGAAGCTGAATTCTGCCTTGGGGTAGGTGTAGCTTTTGGTAATGCATTTTGAAAGAGAATACATTTTTGGTTTTGGTTTAAAAGTACAGTACCAGCCTACATCTTACTCAGGGAGAAGCTTTTTTATAACATATGTCTCAGTGCATTTTACTGAATGAAGTTTATCTGCTCTCTTACTCTTCAGTCTTTATTTATTCTCTTACTAGTTTAAATATAGTTTTGTGAAATATGCACTATTTCACTTCATAAATATGGTTTACTTAAATGCATCTGCCCTTCCATCTGTTGTTTGCAGTAGAGCTGCTGCTTGTAGGCTAGAATATTAACATGGGCATATTTAACTTTGATGCATATTCACACAGGACAGGTTTTATGACGCATATTAACAGGGGCTTGATACAGTGGATGCATTTGCACGGGCGAAAACAAATTTGACTTTTAACAATTTTTGGCCCAGATTCCTCGATTTGGCTGCCTGAGAGGATTTACAATCAGGTTTGAAATGTATTTCAAACCTGATTGTCAGACTTTGATCTAGATCAGAGCTTCCCCTCGTTGTCAACAATAACAAGAGTCTGCTGATGAATGTTCTTAATTTCTCACACTTGGAACATTTTCAAATGCAGGTTTAATCTGAAGGAAGCCACGCAGCTACGTGCTGCTCTGCTTCTCTCCCCTTTATGCTCTGCTTTACTGTTCATGCTCTTTTTTTAATGTACACAAATGAGAACTATACTACTATGAATTCAAAATGTCTGAAATGAGGTAGAATAGAAAATGTATTCACTCCCTTACTTTTTTGTGAGCTATATGTTTAAATAAAGCTGTTTGTAGTTGTTCCAAATTGTTTACGAAATGACTAGAACATTAGAATAAACCAGCGTCTGCTGTTAAAAATTATAAATGAAATGCAGCTTAAGATGCTTTTTTATCTCCGAGATGCTTCCAGATATCAGGCGTGTTCCCCCTCATTTTGAAAAGCTATGACACCCGTGTCAGGAATAATACATGTTATTCTTTGTGTAGGTGGCTTGCTGTGAAGTTAGTTAAAGTGTTTTTGCATTTGGTTTATGGGAGCACTGTGCTCTGAGGCAGCCATAACCTGCTGTGATACATGAGTTGCTTGGAGCAAACCCATTAATGGAGAATTTATGAAGGAAATTCATATTTGTTCATGATTAGTTTAACTTATTGATAAAAAAATGCACTCAGTTGTCTTTCCCAACTTGAAAAAGACTAGGTGGCATCATTACAAATGTGAATAAACATCATACAGCCTCAAAAAACATCAAGGCCCGGAGCTAATGTGCTTTTAAAGCAAACTCTATTAAGTTTTGTTCTTGTGATGTAGAGGAACCACAGTGGACCCTTTTAAAGTACAAAACCCTGTGAGTTTTATTTACAGCAGTAAAAGGAGATGATTTCCCATCCCCTCGGCTCACACAAAGGGACATTCTGAGCTCAACCTCAATAAACAGCCAGATAAATCGAACCACAAAGTTTAGCTTTTGTTTTGAGTTACACAGCCTGTGGTGAGATGAAACCCTCGTGTGTTACAACATGTTGTTTACCCTGACGTGTGTTCCATGAGACATTCTGCCATATGAGCTAATGTGGGATTTTAATTAAGAAGGGGTCAATTTTTCTACGAAAACAGATGTGTTGGCACTTAAGAAGACTAATGTTAGCATATATAAGTATGATGAACCATAACGGTCTAATCTAGTAGGCCTGTCAACAGGCAGTGTTGATGTTTAAAGCTGAGCAATACTTTATTTCAGACATATAATGCTTCAACATTAAAGTTTAGGATTATTACATGCATCTTGATTCTCCCTTGAATTATTATGTGTGTGAGGAAAAGTCACCTTTAAGCACACCATACATTTCTTCTGTGACTGCTGTTGAGCTGTCATTATGTTTTGAGGCGGGATTCTTAGGAAGACTGCTAATAAGATGCAGATTCCCAGGTCACTTTAGAGTCAGCAGAGATATTCCTCCAACAATAATTACATTTATGATAGCATCAGATGAATGTGTCAATCAGCAGAACGTAACAAAAACAGGTACGGCACAGACTGAACTCTACAGCGTGTTTTCACATGTGCATTTTACACGATACAGCTGTAAGGATGACATGACTGCTGCAGCAGGCTTTGTTTTCAAGATCATGTATAGACATGCCCAAAAATAAAAGCATCAAGATGCATCAATGATTTGTTTTATAATCTAATGGTAGCGAGGACGAATCTAATTGATGAAAGCAATTCATTTTGTAATGTTCTTTGCAATAGCATTTTTCTATCCACAAAAAATGGATCCTTGATTTTATTTTATTTATTTATTTTTTTTATATTTGCACTTCATCTGTCCTTAATTTGAAATGGACAAAAACTTGATACAGATTTTTTTGTTAATCTTTTGTTTTAGAAGTGGCTAAATCAGCAGCAGTTTAATAAAATACACATGTTGAATGAAGAAGTCATAGACAGTGGCAAGAAAAAGTATGTTCACCCTTTGAAATTAATAATTTTCTGCATTATTTTGTCATAAAATGTGACCTGATCTGCATCTCAAGAATAGACAAACACAATATGCTTAACCTAATACTACACAAACGATTATATTGTATATATAATGCTTCAAACAACCTCCAACTCAATTTAAAAGCTTGACAGCTAAATAAGAGCCATTAAGTAATTGTGCAATTAATTATCTGATTTGTGGACTATCTTTTCAATAATTTGTGACTATTTGATCACAATAGTCGTTAGCTGCAGCCCTATAGTGATCATTTTCAATGTGATAATGAAATGACCCTGCTTAGCAAATGTGTCCATAGATCAGTCCTTACACTTTGTATTAACATTTGTTTTACCAGATGAATTAAGTACCGTCCACATTTTTCATTCAAATTGAGTATTATTATGTCACACAAACACACACACAGATTCTTTACATTAGATTAAATGTTAGCACATTAATAGATTTGGATTAATGTCAACATGGTAAGTAGAGAACTGAGAGCATATGTGCATTTATGTAGCAACATTAGGATAATTGTTGTCATAAAATACCAGGATGTAATTTAAATACAATGTAACTGATGTCTGTGCATATATGTAGCCTCTGTATACCATTAGGATAATTGTAGCACATTAACTCATCTGCCATTTGTCACCATTCAGAGGATTAGTCAGGTCATTATGAAAACAACGGCTGTCAGCCACTCTATCAGACATTCATTAAAATGATTTGTCACTGTACTTTGTCACTGAGGACAAGATATATTCATGTTTATGTTTCATTATTTAAGCTGGTAATGTATTCATTTATTTTGACAGGTTAGAGCAGAAAAATCTAATCTGGAGGGAGTCAAATTGAGATTACCCTCGGGTGTTTTTTTTATTTATTATTGCATGGATTTAAATACAGCCCTCGCCCACTCACTTTGTCTTCCATACATGCTGCGCTGTGGTAACGTACAGGCACAACACTGCTCACCCTGTAATGAAATGATGTCCCCCATGTTGGAAAACAGAGCTCACGCTGACGAGAATCCCTCCATCAGTTTGTCTCCTCTTGTCTTTGATTCATGCTGATTAAAGGAACCATTTATTTTGTAACGTACCATTATCTGAATGCTTTGATTACAGAGCTGCATCATTGTCATTTTGATTAAAGCTGCAATTTCCTTTACCAGCTTTTGTTCAGAATATGATGGGGCTTCCAGAAAAACACCTCGACATCTGATGTATGTGTCTGAGTGGCAGGAAGAGAGAAAGATTAAGCTCCTTATGAACAAAACCCCTGAATGCTGCTATTGTTGAGATCATTTCTTCTACTTTCCTTCCTGTCTGCTTCTGTCTTTTCTCTTTTTGTCTCTCTCTGGGCCCTCTCGCTATCTCTTTCCACCATTTTAAACTTTACTTTGCCTTTGTAACTTTCTTTTCAACTGTACTCTTCTCTCTCTCAGCATTGTGAGGGAGAAGAATCTGCCATTTATTTTAAATTCCTTCGCTAGGACTTTTTTTTTTCTACTTTATCCAATCTGTTGTTTGATTTTTCTTCTCTTTTCTGTATTCTGTTTTCCTCTGCAGTGAAGCGATCAGTAGATTTTAAATCGCGGGGCGTTAAATTGTTCCCTGGCAAAGACTCCAGCAACAAGTTTTCAATATGTGAGTTCACATCTTAATGTCACTCTGGCTAATGAACTAACACGTGATGGCTTGGTTTGGCTTGGACTGCCATTGTTTTTGGTTTTGCTTTTTGTTTTTTAAATTTGTCTCTTAAAAAGGCTGTTAGCTTTCAACACTTCAGCGTTTGTTCCCTGACAACACAGAAACATTGTGTGTTTCTTTGTAGGCAGCATGTGGTAACATCAGTGCACTCAAACACAGTGATAAACTTTGTGACTGACATGTTAAAATGTGACAGGTCTTGATATAGAGACGTGTTGAAAGTGCCACAGCCTTTATAAGAGCGCGCCTTTGCATTCTGCTCGACTGCTGTGTGTTTTTGTCGTTTGATGTTTCGTGTATGTATTTTCGTCATGGTGTCTTGGTTTTCGCATGCTCCTTCATGGCTTGCTTTGATATATTTAATCATGGCTTGTTCTGATAAGCTTAATCATGGTTTGTTTTGGCTTGCTTTGGGGTGTTCAGGGGATGTAAACCAGCTGTTGTAATATTGTTTACCGCCCCCTCCTGCCTCTCCTCTTTATTTCTTCATCCCTCTCCTCTCCTCTCCTCTCCTCTCCTCTCCTCTCCTCTCCTCTCCTCACACACCTACATGTTTAACCTTTGCACACAGATCATTGGAGGGCACCAATGAAGTTATTGAAACATACCTCTGCCACAGAGGCAAAATTATAAAAAAAGGAATTAATGTGTCACAGACAGCAAATTAAAGCATTATTGCGGATTTATTATTCCAATCTTTACCCAGGTACAAAAAGTTCCCTCTTAATTTACTGCTCTTCTTTTGGAACAATTTCCTGAGTAAGACTTTGGAAACTTTAATAAGACCCCCTAAAGTAAAAACTGTCAACTGTACGGGTGCTAATGGTTCATAAGTCATTTGATGAATCGTAATGCAAAAGTGGTCACATGAATTTCATTCGAACATGTAGAAAAAACATGAAAAATCTACAAGAAAATGATCCGCACCTTTTTTTTTCTACAGAAGTTTCACTTATTAAAGCTGTCAGTAGCCACATAAACCCCACATTCTTTAGAGTTATTGCACATCCAATTCCCTCTTTATTTCCTTCTCACTTCTTTGTCTCTTTATTACACCTCTTCTTCTTCTGTCATATATTACACGCACACATACATGCACATACCCTCCCACATTACACCCACACTCATAGTGGTGATAAGATGTGTGTAGTTTAATCACAATCAACACAGTTCACACATTCATAACGCAGAGCCAGAGGTTCATGAATAATTATGGTACATGTCTATACACATATTTACACACCTAGGAGAACGTATGTAAATACACACACATATGCAACATTGCAGGGGTATTGTCTGTGTGTGTGTGTCTGTCATACACTTAAACAATCCAAAGCACAAAAATGTTTACACAGAAAAAGATAAGGAGACCTTCCTTGTCCACATTGTTAATTGGTTTGCATGTTTGCAGATGATGTTTTTTTTTAACATTCCTGATTTATTTGCTTGTTTTCCTTATTTGCTTGTTCACTTTGTGTTTGTGTGTTTTTGTGTGAGCCTCCTAAATACCGTATGAGCCGAGCTAAGCACAGCACAGAGACACGACGCATCCCAGATTCATCAGGTTTCCTGACAGGTTGGGGAGTCATGGTTGAGGTTTGATTCTACAGATGTGAATTTGTATGTTAATTAGTCTGGCTCGGATTGGTTCAGATGTTAATTCGCTCTGCTCTGACTGGTTTAACTCTCCAGTGAAGCACAGAACCTGCGTGTTTGTGTGTGTCCGTCCGTGTTTATGTTTCCGGTCATGTGTTTTCATGTATATACGTGTGTAAGTATGTGACTTTTGTGTGCGAGTGTGTGCGCACAGTACAGATACTGTAACCAGTCCCTCTGTTATGGTGTTAATAGTCCAGATGGTCAAATTAGCCGCTCCGACAAAGCAACAAACTATCTACTCTAACAAACACACACACACACCAACCACCTGCTGGGTTTGCTGTTACAGACTAAACATGTACATGCATGTTAGTGGGACAGCCCGGACAGGCTGTGGAAATGGGCAGCATTATCACTCGGCCTGTTTGTCACACCTCATTGAGTTCTCTGGCATCTGCATTTTTGTTTTACATAAAATAAAACGGTACTTATTTCACTATTAGGGCCGGAGCAACACATATGAGAAAAAAGAAAATACTAAAACAGCGTGCTTAGGGCTTAATTTTCAACTTTTATTTTAAAACCTGAAAGAACATCATCAGCACTATTTGAATTGTCCAAAAACTAGAATAAAATTAAGGAAATTTGGGTTAAAAAATCAAATGTGCCAGATGTTGCCGAACACTGTGTGTGTTTTATTATAATAATATTTGTTGTTTTACTGACTCTCATTCAGCAGCCCGCCTCTGATTTCTTCATGTTTTCCTTTCTGCTTTTAATTAGTGAAACATGTTTTTATTAGCTGTGTTCAATGCAAAAAGACCCTCTGAAGACGGTGTGAACAGTGAGTTATTACAGCAGCCAAAACCACAGTTAGGTGAAGAGGAGTTTAAACGTATCAAGTAAAAATATGCAGGAAAACAAAAACAAAATAAAGAGACATGCTGATATTGTCCATCTCCATCTGAAGAGCATAAAATAAATGATGTTCTTCCACAATCAAACACAATATAATGTTACTAATAAAATAAGCGATCAACACAATACTGCCACATTGTCAAATAAAATAATTGCTGCTTTCGAAAATAAGCTGATTATTTTACTACACCAAAGTACATGATTAGTTTTTGACTCATTTGAATATCAGTCCATGCATTTGAATATGAAAACACACCATGGGGTGTTTTGTCTGCTGTATAGCTGAAGTAAATAAGCACACAGAGACAGTTTTTCCCTCTAGTAATATTCTACTGACACCAGACATTAAGGAAAGGATGAACGACTGAAAAAAGCAGCAAAAATCCTCAGAGTGGCCTAATTTTACATTCAGTTGTGTGAATGAAAGATGAGGGGAACTCAAGGATTATTCAAATAATTTTACTCTCACCCTGATCTCATTAAGGAATACGGGAGATCCCGTCACGTGGGGACTTAAATTGAGTAAAAATAGGTCATCAATGGACTGCGGCTCATTAAGATGCTGTTTTACTACTAATTATTTTGTATTGCGAGCCTACCTACTAAAAAACTACTCAGTGGCACGTGGTGGATTCTTCTCAGCGTTTAAAAAAAGTAGCACAGAAAAAGTTTTAGTGTAAAATGTGTTTCAAATTGGAAACATTTTCAAATGGAAAACTTCTGTATTGGAATGGAGTTTGTTTGTGTTTTGCATTCTTTAACTTACCTGACAGCTATGCTTCTTTGGCTTTCCCTGAGAAACACAGAAGCTCATCCACACACACACACACTCATACGCTAACACACACTGCCCATTGCTCAAAGTGAACCCAGCAGCAATGTTTCTTAAAGGTTTTAAAACATTCTAAACTCTCAAGAGGAGAAAAAAAGAGTCTACAGTTGAGGTTTAAGGAAATAAAAATTATATACTGTGTCTTTAAGGAAATGCCAATGAAATGTAGCTGAGGGTTATTTATATGGAAAGGAAGGCAGGGGAGTCAGAGTGACAGGAAGAGATTAAGAAACCCAACAAGAAAGAAAGAACTAGGAAAGAAAGAAAAGCCACATACGTTCACTGTCAACAGCAGTATTGTAATTAAAGAGCGAGAAAGAGACAGAGTGGAGCTGCCTTGTGTCAGATGTATGTTTGTTGTGATGTCGCAGTCTCAGAGTATTTGTACAGTTCTGTCTGTTGTCTCTGTGATGTTTGGAGTGTTACTGTCAAGATTAGCTCTTGTGTTTCCGTGAGAATTATGATGGTATCTGGAGTGCCGCGTCGTCCCTGTCTGCCTACCTAACCGTCTACCCGTCTGTCTCTCCAACTCCTGGTCTGTCGAACACGTTTTTTCTTCCACCTGTTTCCTGCTGCCTCCAAAGTGAATAAGTGACGAGGCAACCAGGCAGGCTTCCAAAACCCGAGCAAAAAGTGGAGAGCTGGAAATTTCCAGGGGACGCCTGCTGCTGAATGCTGCTGATGGATTGACAGACGCAGACATTTTAGATTTAGATCTTTTAAAGGAGAGTCTGCCTGCTGGACCAAGTGTAGCTTTACTGTAAGCCTTGTCTGTGCCTCTTCTAACCCATCTGTCCCTGGCTCTACATCTGTCTGTCCCTCTGTGTAGTGAATGAGGGTGGTGTGAGACAGGCATCTAACTCCTGCCCTGACCCGGGAGAGCCGGAGAACGGAAAACGCCACGGCAGTGACTTCAGGTACCATTCACAAGCACATATAGTTTAAATTACATATTTGAATTAAGACATAGATCAGAGAGTTTTAATGAATGGTTTGTAGGATTTCCTATGAAATCAACACAGCGGAATTTGTAGTTTTCTGACTAAACTTGTGTGGAGATGTAATATAAAAGCAATATAGGTCCTTATAAGGTATATGGGACCAGGAAACCTGTCGACCTTTGTGATGTTAAAAGCTACATAGGTCCCCAATCTGGTGGGCTGGTGATGATGTTTATGGCGCCAACCAACCAAGGATTTTAAACAGTACAACTAGTGTTCATATCTGATTTTTGGAAATTATGTCAGGATCTAGTGTTTTTTATTGCTCTTTACTTTTTGCCTCACCTTTACCACATGGTTTTGGCACCTAACCTTGCCCAAAGCGCCTAACGATCGTCAAGTATTTACAACATATTGCAGTCATCACGTATTTGGAGCGTGTTTACTGAAGCAGCTGTCACATGTCACCGTGACGACAGGTTGTTGCTGTTCAAAAACCTTCACATTCAACATACTTTTGGTCAATGTATCTGTGTTTTGCAGAAACGTAAAATGCTACAATTTATTCTTGTGATTGGCTTGACCTAAACCTTGCCAAATAATAATGTTTTACATAAACAACAGTTTAAAACTGTGATCGTCAGCAACCAGACACATTTTGCAAAATGTCATATATGTTGCATTGATGCACACACATGCACATCTGCACAAAAAGCACATCAAGTATATCCATTTACAGAAACCTTTTGTGCTTGTCTTTGTTCGTCTGTCTCTCCTCTCTGTGTGTGATTATGTGTGTGTGAGTAGCATTGACAGCGTGGTGCAGTTCAGTTGCGGAGAAGACTATGTTCTTCAGGGCAGTAAAACCATCAGCTGCCAGAGAGTGGCTGAAGTCTTTGCAGCCTGGAGTGACCACAGACCCGTCTGTAAAGGTAAGAAACCGCTCTCAGCATGCTTCTGCACAAACACACAATACTGACACCACAGTGTGACACCGATGCTGATGGAGAAAAAGGCAGCAACCACACATGCGAAGGTAAGTAATGTGGCGTGTTGCCTTGGCCTCAACTCAGGAGTTTATAGTGGAAAAAATCCCAATTCAGTCGCAAGCGTCTGGCTGTGAAATTATGAAACAAAACAGTCCGTACTCCAGTATTTGCAGTGTCACACCTCAGCAGCACGCTGCAGTTGTTTGCTGTCATCAGGGGAGTTATGATAGTGATTGTCCAGGACCCAAAATTACACCCTCTATCATAAACACAATACACTGTAGATAAAGACTACTATAAACAAGCACCCGCTCTCATCATTATTGCTCAATATAAAATACAAATTGATATTTGCAACGCAGTTTTAAAAGATATGTAGTGTGCTCGGCCTCACGATGCAGCAGCAAAAGTGACGACAGATTTGCTGTTTAATGGGGACAGGTGTGCATTGTTCATCACTTCTCTAAGCGCTCCGTTAATGAACATGTTTCAGACGCTCATTCTTCAGTTTCCCGTACTGGTTCCGGTTTCACATCTGCCACTGTTTTAGTCTCAGACTTGCAACACACACTCCTGTACGCACACACACGCATGCACAGAGGGAGTGAGACACAGAGAGAGAGAGAGAGAGAGAGAGAGAGAGGGCGTCTGTCATGTTAAATGCCAAAGTCGTTTGTCATGTCTCCCTTCACTAGGCTTCAGACTGTGGCTGGACACACATACTTTAACATAAAAACCAATATTCACCGGGTGTGGGTCTGTGTGTGCGCGCCCGTGTGTGTTTGTGAGTGAGAGGGAGTGCGATAGAGAGAGCTTCACCCCTAACTAATAATCACTGAGATATAGAACTGCAAGGGAGGAAAAATTGGGGACAGCGAAACTGAGGGCAGGGAAACAGAAGGAGAGGAGGGAGTAAAAGCTGAAAAATGTCACACCTACTCTTTCTGCTTAAATTATGGCCCCTGTGAAAGTAAAACTCACTACATCTATCACAAGACATTAGCATATGAACACCAGCTAAACTTTTGCGTAACCCAGTGATGTAACATTTCTCAAAACCAGATTTAAAATATTTGGAACATAACTCAGAGAAAGAAATGGTAAATTTAAACATTTGCAACTCCCACATTTTACAGGAGGAACCTTAAAGGTGCAGTTCAGATTTTTTAAAGTGGGTTTTCATGAGCTACTAAACCATAGTCAGTGTTTTACCTACAGTAGGTGGTGGTCGGCACGCTCCAGCTAGGAGAACCAGGCAGGAGTTACACAGAAGCGAAGAAATGTCGGCTATGGTCGATATGAATTTAAGTCTACGCTATATTTAGAATATTTTCACCACTTAACGTTGCCCAATCCAAGTTTACACTGACAGAATTTAAGCTATTATGGATACTTTCTTCGCTGCCTTGGTAGCTTCTGTGCCTGTCCTTCTGCCCTCATCTGAAAACTGGATGCTGACCACCACTATCTATTTAAGAGACACAGTGCATTCAAACCTGAATGATGACTTGTGGTGTGATAGTCATTGTTCAGTAGAAAACGCTTTTTCATTTTTTCCCTTCGGTGGGAGGTCAAAGTGCAAGGTCATCCACAAAGTAGTACCCTGGGAGTCCATACGGAGACAATATCTTGCTCGGGGAGACCTGAGCGGGGCAGATGCCAGCCAGCCGTGGATCCTGCTCTCTTGCTCTCAGGTTAAAGGACACAGTCTAACCACAAGCCCCGACTGCTGCTCGGGGTTTCTCTTGTGAAGCAGACACCCAGGGGGACTGACCTTCATTAAGCTTTTTGTTAGCACGACAGCACAGATCCTTGTAAGCCGGCAGGAAATAACCCAGCCAATGCAGTTAGGATATGACGGTCTCACTTGGGCTCTGATTGGTCCCTGCCAATCAACCTTATTACCTAACTCATTATCAGAGATATTATAGTCCTGATACCCTTTGATTGGCTCTTTAAGATTGTTAATGGCTGTTAGGGATTCATCATCACTAAATACTCTATAATGAGCAATCAAATATAGCCAGTGACATTAAGCCAATCACGTTACCTGCATGTGATGATGGGCTCAGCCTCCCCAAAGGGAGACTGCCAGTGACATTAAAAGTCACTGGTGTTGTCCCCTGAAGCAGTGAATTGTTTAAAAGAATGACCTCTATCACTGGGAAACAGAGCCATCAGTCCTCCGTCTGCAGGGATCTTTGAAAGAAAAGTATGTAGGCAGGGTGAGACACTGAGCTACCGTCGCTCCGGAGTAGCAGGTGTGCATTGTTAAAGCTCTGTTGAATTTAAAGCAGTCGCTGGTATTCCCAGCACGAGCAACTATTCAGTGAGCAACTTTCTGACAAAGCCAAAGCCATTACAAAGTGCACCATGCTTCTTCATGGTTGTTGCTAAGTAACTAGTGACTTTGCTAGTTGATCTTTTTTTATTTCAAGAACCTCGCAATGGAAGGCAACATGGTCCCCTAATGCAAGCTGCATAACTCAATAAATGTGTCCCTTTGCTAACAGGCAAGCAGACATGATCTTTGACAAATCTAGCCATAACCATGAATGCTATAAAACTATTCACAGTTCATTCTTGAAATATAGTGGGAATTGAAGGCACTTTTTACAGTTCACTGCTCATAGAAGTAGTGCTGAGTGTCATTGTTATGCTGTATATCTCTGTCCTACTTTGGTGAAACAGACAGATATCCGTCTTCAAAAAAATCCCATAAATCCCAGGATAACCACACCGAGGTTGCTTGAAGGACAAGATACATGTAACACTGGAATCGTATCTTTTTGACAACAATGCCGAGGCTTTATCTGAGCTATATGCCAAGATCACTCAAAAGAGAAGACAAAGAAGAAAAACCACAATGCTTTGCAACTGTAAACATTGCAAGTATACATTTAAAGCTTGAAATAGGGTGTTTTGGTGGCGGTGGCTTAGCTGAAGAGCATAGAAGAAGAAGATAGAGAGTACTCCTCTATTTTTAAACCTGTTCACAAAAATCAGTTTCCCCTGAGGGACAAAAATCCAATATTGAAATTCTGAAAATAAAAATGCCTCAGAGGCAAGAGTAGTCTAAAGCTAATAGAGTGTGAGGAGTATAAAATTTGCCATTGTCTAGAAGTGGTCTGATGCTATTATTATTAGTGTCATTATTATAATTTGCAGACTACTTTGCTGGATGCCCTTTTACCACTCAGCATCCAGGATAGTGACGATTGATGTGTTTTATTGTGATGTTTGATCTTATTGCAAACAATACGTGACAACACATAAATATCCTTCCAATTAGAGTATTACTGCAGGTTTTAGTGCTATAAAATCTTTCTAGTTTTATTATCATTCTTCTATATTTCTGTTTACCAGAGCGTATAATCCAAACAATTTGCTCTGTATGAAAATGGAACCTGTTTGGCTTAGCATTCAAGTGTGGAAAAATTCAGAAGGTTGAGTACCTATTTTGATAGAGAATTAAATTAAAGCACCTATGTTTGAAGAGGTGGTCTGAGCTGATGGAAATGCCAGTGCAATTTCAGTCCAAAATATGAAAGCCAATAAAATATAATGTGCTCTATTCCTCTGTTTGCACCTTCACTTATTAAAATGAATAGAACTTTGGAACAAGATCAACAGGTGAGCTAGTGTGTGATAGCAAAGAAGGCCATAATTGTGCTTATTTCATCTACAGTGACTAAAGATGATGTACTCTCAACATATAGTGTCCTACTTTGTTTCATCCTGTTGAGCAAAAATGGAGCGAGAGAACGGATGTGTCTGGCTGAAAACAGCTCATATTTGACCTTTACATCCAGACCAGCCAATAGCTAAAGTGGAAACTCATGAATAACATTGAGAGAGAGGCAATCTGTCAGGAAGCATCAAGCCAGCTGACTTATTAAAGGGTCGCCTCTGTCAAAACACTTAAATGCAGCTCAATGTGTCGTTGGAACATTAGTGAGAAAATAAAGTGAATGCATCTTGAAAATGTGCCCTTTATGTCACAAGAGTGAAGCAATAGAAAGAGACAGATATAAAAGATAAAAAAAAGAGTAAGATGGAGTGATGGTCGCTTTATTAAATACAATAAAATGATTACAAAACTAAATGCAAATAAACTACAAAAACAGCCATCAAAGCGCGATGTCCTTCTGTCCACTCCTACAGCACATTATAAGAGAGGGAGAGCAGGAGAGGGAGTCCATGTGGCACCTTGATTAATGGACAGATGGCAAGGCCACCAAGCCAACTCTCTCTCTGTCTGTGCGTGTGTGTGTAAACTCCAGGGGATTTCAGCTGATCTGCTGAATATATACTGACTCAACGAAGGGTGCTGTATGTCAACCCCGACGCACACACAGACACACACATTCACACATGTCGTCGAGTTCAACCAGGAAAGAAACAAAAGAAACTTCAGTGTACAGGCGTGCCGCAACTTCTCTAAATGACTTTCTGCCTCTGTACGTGTATTTGTGTGTGTGTGTGTGTGTGTGTGCCCATTAAAGCTTTGACCAGAGCGAGGGCCATTGGAACGCTATGTGCCAGCTTAATGATGTCATCAATCATTCTCCGTGTCCATTGGTCAGTCTATCTGCTCCCGTAGGCAGCCTGTTAAAACAGCCGGTTCAGCCTTCCTGCTGAAGCTTCTGATCTCTAATCTGACTCAACACAGTGAACTTAGACTCAGTGGGAATTTAACAAAAAGTTTTAACTTTACAAAAATCTGATTTCCTAGACTGTTACAGGCCATATTTTGGCCTTTGGAAGTCAGTTTTTGAGGCAAAAAAACTGACATCCATAGTAAAGTTTTGTCTCTTTTTGAACTGGAGTATCTGTAGAGTAGTTTTCTCCCTGATATGTGTTTTGATCCACACAAAATAGACACGATACAAGATAAATAAATCCCTGTTTTTGTTATCTTTGCTTCCATCTTGACTGTAAGGCAGTTTATTTGACTGCAGGTTTTATGACATTGTAATATCCATCCGTACACACTTGTTGGTACTACTGAAACTGTCAAACACACCTGGGACAAATCTGTTACCAAAAATGAACACGATATCCTGACAAGTAATATTTGTATTCTTGTTATTGACACAAAAATAAAGATGCCCCCGGACCCTGATGATTAGAGGTTTTCATTTTCTCTTACCTGTCTGCTTGGCTACACATCATCCTTGTCAAAGTTACTTTAATGAGAAATTTCCTTTTATGGGGATGATCCTTTAATAATTAATATACTTTAATCATGAAGTTCCTTTGATAAAGAAATTACCGTCATAAGGAAGTTAACTGATTTTACAAATCACCTCACACTTAGCTTGTAGGCATTTCATGATGGGCTGGTAGATTCTCTACAATGTCACCAAGGCACGCCGTTGATTGATTCCTGAGTGCATAAACTCAGATAATACTACACCGTCTATTCATTGATAGCTGGCATTTCTTGACACTGGTTACACTTGATGCGGGCCATAAGCCAAAACAGCAGTAATATTTTAGTAAGAGTGTGTGAAAGTGATTAAGTTGAGCTTTCATCAAAACATTCTGCAGTCAGTAAACAAGCATTGGGACATAAGGTGCATTTTTACGAAGAGCACTTTGCTTGTCAAGTGGAATGCCATTTCAAAATATATCCATGAATTGTGTGGTTTGAAAAACTCATCCGTGTGATCTTATTTTATCTTCGATTTGATTTACCTCATCCCCAGCTCTGTGTCTGCTCTTTGTTTGGGGTGCAGGGTCAGGCTGACACTCTGGAGCAGGTAGGGGTTAAGTGTCCTCGGTATGCTTCAGCAGGTATCGCTGTATGGATGATTGAACCTGAGCCCTCCGCTGTGAGGACGACTCACTAACCGCAAAGGCCATCCTGCTGAGAAAGCGGCAGTCATAGACCTTGAGTGTAAGACAGAGATCAGACCGAAGGAAACACTTCTGAGTTTATGCTAGAACGAGGAACTAAGTCAAAACATTGTGAAGCAGACGTTAAAATTCAGACTGAAAATATATTTCTCCCAGCAACCTTCCCTCTGCTTATGGGATGCGTCAGTTATGCTCTGAAGCCATAAAACAAAACTTTGGAGAACTGTGAGCAAGGGCATTGGAGCTACACTACAGGATTTGGCAATGTGATCCTCGCCTGAAACATCATTTAATTTTGGTCCGCATCCCAACGGTTTATATGAGTGTGTTTGTGTGTGTGAGAGAGAAAGTGAGAATCCTGGGGGAATCCAGTTGATCTGAATATATAAACTCAAAAGAGGATATGTTGTTACACACACACACACACATATATTCACTGCAGTTCCTGCCTAAAGCATTCACTTAATCTCGCTCGTGATTCCAACAATATGCTTTTAGTACCAGATAGACCTCATCAAAATTTTTAATTTGATCTCGAATTCATTATCGCTTCAATGATAGTGTGGCCCTTTTGGCTTCGAGCCCTCTATACTTTGTGCCAGTATAAATAATGATGAGAGGGAGAGAAAGAGATACAGAAAGAGACAGACAAAGACAAGGCTACACAGACTGACAGTCAGAGAGAAGCTGGGAGACGACCATGATTCTCTTCATAACCGGACACAAAGGGCTATAAAGTTGGTCAGTGAGACAACTTAATGTACACTACTTCCTCACCACCAAACTGCAAACTCACTATTTTAGCAACTTGTAAGTAGGCATGGCAAGAATTTAGCAGCTTAAGCCACATAATGTTTTGTTGAGCATGGTGGAAACCAAAACAGAGCAAAAAGAAGAGAACATGATGGACGTACGCATCAGGTTTCTGTTGTCACCTGCATGTGTTAATAGGCACTTGTTTGCCCACACTACAGGTGAAGTAATCCACCTTATAAGGAGGTGATATGTGATATGATTCATTTTTGTTGTGGTTGTGATAAAAGAGAACGAAGGGTTGATGTTTAATGCACTTTAATATTACAGACAGCTCAATGGGTGGAGTTGAATGTTACGGAGGTTAATATGGTTCACAGTTTACAGAGTTTTATATGGTGCAGAGCTAAATGCTACAGAGCTTAGTGTGGAGGGAGTTACATTTTATAGACGGATTCATCTCACATCGGCCAGAATGAATGAGTAGGTGAATTGTAGAATGGTCTTCTATAGGCTGTTTCTCACATCAGGTTTCTTAACACACTGTCTTATGCACGTTTCTAATAAGGCAATATCTATTTGTGGATAAAGACACAGGCTGTAAACCCATGAGTAGAATGAGCAGAGTAGAAACATATTCTGACAATATGTCAATGTTGTGTTTACAGTTTGTTCAGCTGTACCCAATGGCCAAGAATATAAACTATTTGCAGTTTTTAGTAAAAGTTATTAAAGCATCGACATTATGCTGAAAAGGCATAAATATTAGTGACAAGTACTTCAAACCTGAACTTCCGCAATCCACCTCTAACATACAGAAGACACAGGCAGAAAGGGACGGGAGGAAAAATTGAGGGAAAGAGAGATGGACAGAGCAAATGATAGAGTGTACTGTAAATCATGAAATACATACAAAGGCTGATAAAGGGACCGAGACAGCGTGAATAAAAGGCACAGAGAGAGGGACAGACAGACAGATGCAGGGAGATGCAGAGAGATGGGGAAGAGTTTAATATAAATTATGGGATGTTAGCTCCCCTGGTAATTCTGGTGATAACTCTCTCCGCACTATCGCTATAGCAACACCGTGCCCATTCTGCTGTTGGCACAGCGATGGGATGGCCATTCGTTCAGGACACGCTGATTGAGCTGTCAAGGCACACACATACACACCCCGTTGCAGAGACACACACACTCTTTGTGACGTGCAGATAAGTCATTTCTCACGTGCAATTCAAACACACACACACAGTTCATCTGTATCTATCAGTTTATAAATTGCAGTGAGCTGAACACAAGAGAAGGTCAACTGAAGATGCATTGAGAATTAGAGAAACAAGCATCAACCGGATTCAGTCAGGGGGAACTCAGGCAGAGATCCAGAAGACAGAGAGACAGGGAAACACTGAGACAGAAAAAAGATATAGGGTCGTCTCCAAGGGGTCTTGTACTTGTTCTGACACTCTCTTACAGCACCACACGGACACACCCCATTACACACAAAGAAAAACAAACACACTGTGGTATGATTCTTTTACTTGTCCCTTGACTTCATTCCAACCACTAAGTCACAGTAGCAGCCAGGAGTGTGTTTGTGCGAGTGCTTGAGAGTACATTTTCGTGAGTTGTGTATGCATGATGAGTAAGTGTGAATTACGTTTGGATGCATTTATTTGTAAATGTTCTTTCACACCCAGGTCTGCTGTAACACTACTAAATGTGTGTGTGCATGCAAACCTAATTCCCCTTTGTGTTAAATGGCTCTTGGCTGCACAGTACGTGGCAACGTATGTGTCACTGCAAGTGCACATGTGCTTGTTTGTAAAATGGGACCATATAAGCGTGTGTGTGTGTGTGTGTGTGTGTGTGTCTGGTGTGTGTGTGAGGCTGTTAACTGTACGTGTTCCCGCGGCCTACCACTGAACAAACTAATTAAGGAACAAACACTGCTTCAAACCAACCAGAAAATTACCTCCCAACTCTAACAGGACGACCCAAGGACAGACAAGCAGGTTCTCTATCACATCCACTCAGAACACACAGCCTAATAAAGGCTTGGTTGGTTTATCGAACAACTAGCATGTGTCATTTTCAACACCCCACTGAATGTACCTTCAGAGGTGGTGTTTGTGAGCTTGTATGACTCTCTGTTGACATACAGTAACATGCATCTGTGGATTCACAGACAATAAGGTCGTCCAAATCTACCTTTATTGCTCAAGTAGATGAAAGCAATTGTACCTATTATCTCATCCTGTGATTAAGGGTAAAAGAAAATATCGATACGCTTTGAGTAACATGATATTATGTTTTGTGATATTGTATCGATTGTCAAAAACCCTGTGTTGATTTTGAATTAATAGTTTACGTGCAAAGATTCAGACTAATTGCACAAAAAGTAGTGCTTCGTTGTTGGATGTAACCGGAAACTGTGATTTACACGGTCGCCCAAAAAGTTGGAATACGTTTTCTTTTTACTTCTTTCCATAGATAGATAGATATAGTGTATATCTTCACAAAACTTTATCAATCAAACATGTCACAATGAAAATGGAACCAGGATTTTGTCTGAAAACAAAATTATTCCAACTTTATGGTGAACCGTGTACGTTCACACCATTAACTTAAGTTAACCTGTTTGATTGTATATGGTGGTGTGTTCTTAATACAATAATATAAAAATATATCACCTTAAAGTTTCCCAGTATATCTCATTTTGTTGATTCTTGACCCCTGTCCCATAATATGTATCGTATCACCTGACCCCTGCCACCACACAGCCCTTTGTGTGATATTTAATGTGATTCCTCCAAAGCTAAAATTTTCAAGATTAATCCCCCAAGTAGTTGTTAAAAGTTGTTGACTTTCAATAGATTGTGAGAGTAAATTGCTGGTGAGTGTCTCTATCAGTCAATAGTAGCTAATCCTGTGGTATTTCACAGCCAATAGCCTCCAATTAAGTACTTCTATTCGGGGAGATGCCACTGACAGTATCAATAACATCTTTCTGACCTTCCCTCCTCTTTCTGTTCTCGTCTGCACTCGAGACTTCTCTCTTCTCTTTCTGTCAACAGACTCCCAGCATTATATTAGTGTCACTTCTAATCGTTTTTACTACACTCCTGCTTTGATCCGCGAGCTATGCTATATTTTGCTGCTGGGTTTGTTTGTTTGAGTCCGTGGATAAGCATGAACCTAATGGCTTGATTATAGAGGTAATTGTCTCTCTGTTGTCGTGCTTTGACTCAACAGTACACAGTTGTTGTTTCTAATACCAAGCCAAACGCTACAGTCGCTGCTAATGACGATGACATTCTGTTTTTTTCTGTTCACAGTGAAGACATGTGGCAGTAATCTTCAAGGGCCGTCAGGAACCTTCACATCTCCTAACTTCCCAATTCAATATGAGAGCAACGCGCAGTGTGTGTGGATTATTACCGCTTCAAATCCCAATAAGGTAAATCACCTCCTCTCTTTCACTGGGTGACGGTCTTTCTGTCGAACTGGCTTTCAAATTCTCAAAATGTTGTTACCTTATTACTACCAATGGTGGAAGAAGTATTCATATCCTTTACTATTACCACTCTGCAGAAATACTCCACTGTGAGTATATGTCCTGAATCCAAAACTTATTTCAGTTAAAGTACAAAAGTATCAGCATCAAAATGTCCTTAAAGTATCACAAGTAAAAGTACTTCTTATGCAGAATGGCAGTAAAGTAGAAGTATAAAGGTACATTGTGGAATGACTCAAGTACAGTACAAGTACTGAACTTAGTACAAAATTGAACTTAAGTACAGTACTTGAACAAAAGTTCCCTAGTTTGAGCATTGAATATATTCAAGTGAATGTATGCCACAAAGGACTTGCAAACCATTGCATTCTGTTTTTATTCTGTTTTTCACAGTGTCCCAACTTTTTTAGCATCTGGGTTATAGATGTAATTCACAAAATCCCACCACATTTAAAGCCTACAGGTGAATGTTGGAGTGGAAGTGGGGCTTATGAAATTTTAAATAGGCGACAGCAGCATTGACGGCGCTTGAGTGCCTTTTTGTAGAAAGTGTGCTGGATGTACAGTATGCTGCAGTGAGTACAGTATTACAGCACAGCACAAGTTGTCTGCCTCAGCTAGCTTTGCACTAGCTTGCAGGCTTTTCGTTCATTTGGATTTTATGCATTCAGTGAATTTTTAATTGATATAACACAGCAGTTCTTACAGGCATTTAGAAAATAAGTTTAGTTGCATTTTTCTGTGATTGAAATATAGGAGGTACTGTAAGTGATATGCTAGTCAGAGCATATCAGTGTCTAATTCTGCGTGATTGGTTAATCCTGCCAAGGGACGAACGAGAGGCTGGAGGTGAGATGGAAAGCTGTGATTGGTCACTTTAGGTCCCAGGAGAAATCTGATTGGTATTCAGGAGACACATCCTTATTCCACTCAGGGTCACAGTGGTGACCGCTCTGTCGTCAATGGCAACACCTGCGTCAGCACCGTGGGGACGCACATACACATATGCGCCAGACTCACACACGCACACAGAGAAACACTTTAACATACATGTGTGCTCCGATACACACAGTATCTCTTATCACACACACTTTAGTACTTTGTTCTTGCTCAAAACCTTTGTCTTTCTCTCTACTACCTATTCTCACACACAACTCTCCCTGTCACAGCCCAAGGCCTCTGGTTTATGGCCTAGAGCAATACATTCTCTGTTGAAGGCTACAGTGTGTATGTGACTGCTGAAGGCTACAGTACTAATGCCCCTCTGCACCCTGTGGGGGGTGTGCATGTGTGCACGGAGTTGAAAATGAATGTGTGTGGATTATGTATAATGATGAATATTGTCAACCACGTTGACCTGAATGGAAACCAGATTAAAGGAAGCTACATCAAGTCATTTTCATAGCTCTTATCTCTTAAGGATTAATAGAAAGAACCCTGTCATGTTCTGTGATGATGCATTTTATTTCATGTACATGTCATGCACCATACTCCACCACATGCATGTCTTTTATCACAGTGCATCATATGTGCAATGTGTCATGTGCCATGTACACTGCACTCTAAATTACATCAAACGTAAAAGTCCACAGGTCTGATCTGAAGAGGGCGGACATCTGTTGACAGATATTATCGGCCAATATTGGCTTATTGTACCAGTGTATATGCTGTCTGATGTGTGCCGTAATGAAAACTTAGCTAAGGATTAAAAATAAACCATTAAATAGTTAATGACTGGAACGGAACAGTCTGTCACTTATCATTTATAGAATTGGCCTACAATATAATACAGTGTTTGTATAATGTATATTAATACTAAATATCATTTAATAAAGTTTTATGATTGAGAAACTAGCTCTCTGGGTACATTTGCAGAGTGGTGAAAAATCAATGCACAATTCACGTAAAAAAAGGGTCTATTTTCATTACTGCTCAAAAAATGACTGTATTGGCCATCATATCAGTTATTGATGAATTTCCCCCTTTAAAATCAGCATCACATTGGTTTCAAATATCCCATATCTGTTGGGCTGTAATCCATTAGGGAGAAATGCGGACACAGCACCCCTGGGGCTAAGACACATTGCGCATAAGCCAGTCTGAATAGTGGTCACTAGGGATGCTAATTTAGATTTTTTTTTTTTATTTTATGGCCAATAGCTCACACTCAATATATCATAAACCATTAGCAGGCAAAATAAGGTCTTTGCATGGAGCTGCCCAGCTGTCAACATATGCAAACATATGCAGGGGTCAAGTAAAGTCTGGGTTTAAGGAAGTTAAATGCTTCATGCCGTCGTCCAATCAGGCCAGTGAAAAAGTACATTTGATGTAAACTTAACTCTGTGTCACTAACACGGAGCTTTTCCAGCTGTCTCACCATCAAGGTTTCAATAGGGCTGATGAGAAAAATCTGACGTAGCATAACAGAAGTTATAACATATTGTTTACTTTTTTTGTTGTTTTTTTCACCACCCAGTGCACTGTTTTTTATTACTTTCTTAAAATAACGTTTTATCAGTCAAAATTCTTATTAACATCCCTAATGGTCACATTTATCAGTGAAACACTAGAAATTGTGTAAGACAGGGGAATGGAGGCTTATTAATAAACTCAGCACATTTGGAGAGCCAGATGAAGTACAACACAAGACAAAGGGATAAACGTGATGAAGAGTGTCAAATGCTTTAATATTACAACATATCATTCCTCATTTTTATTCATTTTTCATCCATCTCGGCGAGTTGTTTTATTCATGCAGGACACCTGTGAAGAGGAAAATATGAGAGCATTCAAATTATTAATGTCATAAAGAAACTGAAACCTCAATATGTAAATGTGGATCTTTCTCTTGGAATCGCATCTTTGGTTCTGTCAGACTTGTCTTACTGCCGTCAGATAAGTGTCATCTCTCCCCAGTGGATTTTTGTCAGAATTTAAAGAAAGATGATTTAAAGTAGTCGAAGCCGATAGCATTAATCAATCAATATGAATATCCTTCTTTTAATTTTTAATAATACTTTTTAGATTAGAAATACTTCAGTGACATTTATTATGATCATTTACATTTTCTATATTATTTTCCAAGAAGAGCTGTAGTTTAAGAGCCAATATCTTACATTTTAGTACACATTTATTTAATGAAAAAGGATATTTAATATTATAGAGGCTTTTAATGTTTTAGAAAATGACTCATATGAATGGCTTTACCATATCATAATGTCGGCTTTGTAATGATTCAATTTAACGTAAATACTTGGTTTGGTCACTTTTTGGCTTTGGCCACATTTTGTGTTGAAGACATTTCATTGTTGTCGGATCATGAGGGTTCAGGAGTTCACATTTTGTCATGGTTCAAGAGAGCAGTTGCAACAGGAAATTGCAGCTTCAGACACACATCTAGCGGAGTCCGAGTTAATTTACTAGTTCAAAAGCAGGCTTATGGGAGGCAGGTGGCAGAGCGAAGCAAGCAAACAGTGGGGAATTGGCAGGTAAACAACAGGTAACAGGCAAGAATAGAGCGGGAGCACTGATGATCTGGCGTAGTGGCAGTAAAGAGCTGTTCTCAATTAGGAGGCTGATGAGGGAATGAGGGGCAGTTTAGTGGGCAGGTGAGCGGTCAGTTGATCTCCTGAGGGGAGAAGGCAACAAAATACACAAACACCCTGCGACCCGGGAAGAAAGAGAGCGAGTTTAAAGCTGAAAAGGGTCATGATGCAAGCACCACAACACATTGAGAGTAGACCAATAGTCCCAGCTGAGCCTCCTCTCCCACTTGCTTTTTTTATTGCTTGTTCACGTCTCTCCCTATTTCATACTTTGCTCCCTTTCCTCTTTTTTTACACTACCCATCCCTCCTCCTCCCTCAGTCCCAGAGGCACTGTCCTCAGAATTACCCAGATTCTTCATTAAAGAGCTCAGCCTGAAACCATCAAATTACTATGGAGAAAGAGAGAATACAGAGAGGGAGGAGGAGGAAGAGGGCACTCGTATCGCTCTCTCCACTGCACCCATTCCCACACATATTCTACATTTCTCCCTGTCTCCTGCTCGTACACTTGAGGTAGAGACACGCGATTCTACGCACTCTCTCTTCTCTTTGTCTCTTTCTGTCTCTGTCAGCGCCATTCACTTTATCCCTCTCTGTCTGCCCACCTCTTTGCTCCCTCTCTCTCAGGTTAAGTGTTAATGGGGTTCTATAGCTCTCTGATGTTATTGCTTCATTTAGTTTTGGCAGAATGAGCCTTTAGAGCCAATTCATTCTCTCCTGTTCTCATTTAACCTTGGGGATGGCATGACGGGATGGCCATTACTATACTTCTCTCCTCCTTTCTCTTCTCCCATCCTACTTTCATAAAACAGACCTTACTGTACTATTGTCTTTTCTTCATTTTCCCCACCATTTAGTTTCTGCTTTTGCTCTTCTCATGTTCCCATTTCCGTCGAGTCATCAACGAGTCAAAGCACTTTCCGATATTATCTGTTTATGATGCACAAGAGGAGGTGACACAGCTGTATTAGTTACCATGCAAATACTACATCTTGCTCTGTTATATAAACTGACAGCATTAAGTATGAACTGGCTTTGCGTCACTTCATGCACATTTGCATGCACAGCGTAATGCAAAACCCATGGATATAAGAAGACTGCTGCAGTGCTGCCATGCTGCATTTGTAGTTAACACCACTATGACCAAGAAAAAGTAATGCAAGGGCATTCAGGAAGAAGGGAAAGTTACACTTTTTTGGATAGGCTTTCAATGTGCTAATTTACAGGTATTGAATTCAGTAATGCCCTGTAGGCCTATAGAAATCAGACAGTCACACCGAGAGCATGAGGGGAAAAAATCACTGCACTGGCTTCTTTTACTTACTGTTGTCATTAAAACAGCGTGTGTCTGCATTTCCGTGACAAGAATAACAGCGTGGCACATTTAAGGGCTCAGGTTAAAACATGTTTAACATTTAGTTAAAGACAACTGTGTTCAAATTCATTTTTCAATACAGTAGTTGCATAGCAGCAGTAAATGCCTGAGTCTTTGCCACAGGTTCCTATTCAGAGTCAGCACCTAAAAACCAGGCACCTGCTGGATTCATCTCAATGAAAGAGAAGTAAGGGGAAAACACTAAGTTGTAAAAGGCTCCGGCCATCAGTCTTCATCAGCTAAGGCCCGGCTCTCCTCACAATGGGGCAATTTATAGCGTCTAGGCTGAAGCATGTTCAAGGGGAGCGGGTGGCAGAGTTTACTGTAATACTGCCACAGACAATCTATTATTCCCCGGCCCTGTCTGTGCCCTCTTTGCATCACTGACTGTGTCGCTCGCCAGGTGTTTCAGATATTCCTCCAGTAACTGTATCTTCAATGTATCCTTAGATCTTATTATGGGATGGGTAGGGAGGAGCCTCCACCCCCCCACCCCCCACCCCCCCACCTCATTGTCTCCACGACAACCAAAGGAAGTGCTTTATCAAGCAGAAATCCAATTCTGTCGCCTCATTGGCTAGAAGCCATAGATGGATGGAAAGAAGGAATGCAGCAGCCAATTAGAAAGAGAGAGACGGAGAGGGTGACAGCAAGAGAGAGAGAGAGGAAGGAGGGAGAGAGAGAGAGAGAGAGAGATGGATGTTTCTATGAACACCAACCTATTAGAGGAGAGGAGAAATATGTAGAGTGTTCAGTTACATCTATCGCACACACACACACTGAAAGAGATACAGAACGCACACATAAACACTAACCCACACACTGTCAGTAATGAGGTTCCAATCTTAGTTGACTTCAGTACGGTATTCACACACACACACACACATACACACACAGACTAACGTGGGCACAGTGTAATGTAGTTATATCCCAGCTGTGTTTAATGCTGTGTGAACAGTGCTGATGTGGCATTAGGGTGTTCTATAAAGGGCGTATACAAGGAGATAGATAGACCAGTTTCTGTCATTGGAACACTGAAGCCGTCCTCTGTCTTTAAACTCTGCATGGATAAACAGGTCTGGCCTGTATTCTGCCGAAGCAACAACTAAAGCATCACATTGGCTCCAACACCAAATGGGCCCAGGGGGTCCCACTGTACTTTCTACAACCCTACTTCCGGCTGTGCTTGCACCACACCCACCTTAGTGCTTGTACTTCATTTCAATCTCACACACACAACGGTTTAGTTTCATGACTCCAATTGTGAACCTATCGTGGCAACAAAATCTGTCCACAGGCAGACAAATGAACATCTGGCATTGCTCATGTAAAGTACTCAAAACTGCTTCTGTGGTTATTCCTGCTTTAGTAGGTGTCTCCAGGAAGACATTTTGCCACAATGGCACACACACATCCACACACACGTAGACTCACAAACCGTAATGTGAAAACCGTACCAGCCACATGCTGTCATGGCTGCAGTTAAATAACCAACTAACTAAACCACATGGACAGATGAGTTGTTTGGATTTGGGGAAAAAATGAATGAAGTTTTAAAGGGCACAAAGACACATAGGTCGATGGCATCAGTAGGGGCAAAGCATCTACTCACTGTTTCAATATGAACCCTAACTAACTAGGTTTAAATGCTGCATTCATGAAACCATGTAATATGTTAACGTCCAGAGGATTTTTTAATGGTATGTAAAACAATAATATACATGTATTTTCTTTTCATTTTCTGAAATTTGATTAGCCTAAAAGACTGTAGTCAGTAAGAAACCAGACCAGTAGATCTCTGTTCAACATGCATGATGAATTGAGCTGGTGATTGAACCAAAAATATACATATAAACATGTTTTATTTCACCATGATACTCATAATGATTAACCCTTCAAATGCAGACTCAGGTCTTGCCTTTGGATAAAATATTAAAGAAAACATTCCTTACATATGCTGGTGTACATTTTTCACCATCAGACTTGCTATTTCGTTGAAAGCCTGCTTTGGGCTTTTAGAAATATT
>CAFUXE010000898.1:884942-899611 GCA_903364295.1 Serranus cabrilla
ATCTTACTTTTGAAATCTGAAGGGCCGCCACAGAGTGGGATTTTAGAGCACCACCGTCGCTTTCTATAATTTAAATGCAGCAGCTGCCAATTGGATTGATGCAGGATTCAACACTTCACACAGAGTAAACCTCCTGTTCCACTTAGGAGTAGCAGCTGATTCCTGCCAAGTGAAACAGGCACAGGTGCTCATTTGCCCTCGCTCACCTGCTGCTCACCAAAGCCACATTGTGACCATGGATGTGGCAAGTAAAGACACCTGTCACCACATCAGATTGATTGAACTGTCAGGAGGAGGGGAGTGTGTGTGGAGTCTCTTCTGATGCCTGGTAATAAGACATAAGGACCATCAGAACTAGATCATTTATACCATTCCTATATTATATATAATAAGTTGGAACCAGTGAAGGAGAAAGTATTTAGAGAACTAATACTCACACAGTAGAATTACTCCAATACAAAAAAAAGAAATCGCATGAACCTCTTCAGGAAAATATATTGATGTAATTTATAGTGCGTGTATTAATACATTGTCTCTGTCTGCATATACTGTATGTGGGATGAGGCTTTAGTAATACACACACACACACTCGTAGTCTCTCTTTCCCGCTCTCTCTACCTTTTCCTTTCTCAAACATAGAACAACAAGCACAAATATTTGCCTCACCTCTCATCCATTTCCATTGAAATACATGTGAGTGGCGATTTTGTGAATTTGTTTCCGGTGATGAGTCATTCCCCCGAGCTCTGGCTTTTTTTAAGTGCATCATTCCAGCATTATCCCATCATCCTGTGTTATATAACGCTGTGCTCGGAGACTACAAAGTGCAGCATAAACATCAAGTGCCTGCCTCACAGCCAGTTGTAAAACAGGTCTAAATGGGGCACATGTCAATCTCATGACAAATGTTTTTTATCTAGTTCGCTCCGCATGCTAGATGTTACCGAGTTTATCTCGTGGAATGCTATTAGCTTACCTGCAATTACTCTGCAGCCGAGGCTCATGCGTCAAACACAGGATAGCACAGCCTCTGTCAGGGGGAAGTAAAAATAAAATACTCTTCCCTGAATTTGAATGTTACTACGGATAGCAGCACTGCTATTTCTCCTCTCCTCTCCTCTCCTCTCCTCTCCTCTCCTCTCCTCTCCAGCAGGATCCCATCAGTGAGTCATAATGTCACCTCTTACTTTTGTGATTTTATTTTAGATTTTTCATCTGGTTTTTATAGTTTTTAATATGTGATGTGTTTTATAGGAGGGGAAGATGTCAAGGTGGATTTTTACAGCTCACTTGACCTCTGCTTGGATGGATCCTTAGTGTGTGTGGGTGTGTGCTGGGACTGCCATGTGTCTGTGTGTTTTCTTCATGTCTCCCTGCATTAGTGCACCCATATGTTTCTGTGAGTGATTGCAAGTGCATCTGGCTTTTGGATGTAACTGTAAATTAGTTGGAAACTAAAATGTAATCTCATATGATGATAGTAATTCAACAAAATGTATGAAGTAAATAGAGAGATTAAGAGAGGAAGAAAGTGAGCGAAGGAGGCAAAATGGAACCGCAGCTGAACTTCATGCGGTATCACATTCGGATGTATCATTTACCAACCGGACAAGCATTTAGAAGCATGGCTAAGCTCAATAAGAACAGCCTCTCCTATTTTCATATGAGACTTCATCCCGCGCTAATGGTGCTGACCGCTTGCTCCAACCAGTAAATATTTTCTGCACCTGTGTAATTTGTGTTGGGTCCCACAGGCTCTTAATCCTGTTGCAGCGCCACAGTCCAGGTACTGAGCAGGACCCACTTAATCACACAGCGCTAAACAGCATTTCATTCAGAGCGACTGAAACACCATGAAATATGAATTCATGAAATATTCATTCACAACATAACCAGAAATGTGGTCCAATTTTACAGTCAATAACCTTAGTATTGGGGTAGTGAGCCAAAGCTGGCTGCTTTTTGCTTGTGTGTGTACGTGTGTGTTTGCATCTATATATATATATATACATGCATGTGTGCTTCAGATGTAACCTGTGAAGGGCATGGCTCACTTAATCACACAACCGTAAACAGCATTTCATTTTCCTGTCATGAATTATTGACTCATGTAATGTTCAGTCCTATGTAGCCACCAGTGTTGCTGATGTTGAAATACTACGTCTTTCGTTCATTCAGTCAAAAATCCTGTAAAAAGAATGATTCTGTCTCTCACTAGGACTCACTAATATATTCCATACATTTCAAATCATGTATGGCATTTGACGGCCGAGCCGTTTGAAGAATTGTCCTGATTCCTATTCTGACCTATGGTGACTTCGAGCATTTCTTACAATAAATAGACAGAGATCGACTAAGCAATGTTACTAAGAACCTGTGAGATGCAGTTTTTGCCCTCATTGGTCATGAAGTCGTTTGAAACGCTCATCAAGGAGCAGCTCCAGATGTTTCAGAGCGTTAAAAGACTCCTCGCTTTCGCTATAAACAGAAGACACGTTTGTTAAATGCTTCTTTAACCTTTTTAAGTATAGTCTTGGCACGCTCTTATAGGTTTTACTCCCTTCTTTTGATGTGAGTGCACTGAAGCAATAGTGTGCTTACTGATGTCACATGTATTTAGTTATTTATTCAGACATTTCTAACATTTTCGTTTTAAATGGGGAGAGGACGAGACGATAGCATCTTTGCAGGACAAAAATGACATAAATACCTTTGAGATGTGGGTGTCCTGTTCTCTTACCTGTACTTATATTGCAGGACAGGCACATCCTGAAATTCACTGATGATACTGGAGGTACAAACCTATTACAGGGTCATGAGACAGAGTCTGGGTGTGCAGTTGAGGAGTTATTACAGCACACCGGAGTGATGTATTTCTGCCCTATGATGTGTCCAGATCAAAGAAAACAGCCCAATTATTATCTGTGATCCTGAAGTCCAATTTACAGAAGGCTTCAGGTGTTTGGGAGTTACACCATCAAGCATAACAAACATTTTTGCGCACTTTATGTAACAAGAGCCGACAGAGATTTTGTGTTTTAATGAGAACAGAAAATTGATGTCTTTCTCAAGCACATCTCCTATCAAATCAATCCTCTAAAGCTCCTCAGTGGCCTGGTTTGGAACCTGAGAGAGGCAGGAAAAATGTCAGTATTGTGTGTGTAATAAATTAGATCATTCTCATTCAACAGACTGTCCTCACTAATGTCTACAGTGGGTACAAGTCAATTTGAGCCACTCCCTTTAGGTCACAGATTCAGACAACCACAAGCAAATTACTTTCTCATTTCTTCCTCACATTGCTACTTGAGTGTACACAAGACCTCCTACTTAATTCCTCATCTTTGCGGCTATTTAACTACCTTATAGTTTTACCACGCAATCTGTTTATTCATTTCTTTCCAAATTGAACTGTTAGACAACATAATAATGATTGGTCAATGCACTGGTGATGCAGTGAAAGTGCAAGATGGAAACACTCCAGAACCAAGACAGGAAAAAAACCACCAACCAAAAACTGCTCAGATCAAGACTAAGAACATAAAATAAAGAAATAATGCTTAGTCCACTGCCTGTCATATCCAGCTCAGATTGTTTGTTCCTGCAAACCATAAAAACATTAATCTGCATGTCACAATAAGAACATGTTGTAGCCATTCAGAAGCATTCGTGTTCAACATATCTGTGGTTCAGAAATGTAAAGATTCATCTAACAATGCCAACATTTATTGTGGCGACTGTGTTGGTCACATCTCGATGTAATGTTGCAGATTAATCATTCAAGGAAATCCTGGAAGTGCAGCTCTTGTATACACTCTAAATAAGGGTAATCTGCAATGCAACTATTTCTCAGGCTGCCCTTCATAATGCACCTCATTCCTTTCCAGTCTGACAAAATCAAGGCCTTCCATTATCCATTATATATGCGAAGGAGGCATTGACGATTTCCACTTGAGCAATCCCAAGCGTCTGACTAGTCGGGTGACAAAAGCTGTAGAGGCTCCCTCCAGGGAAGAGAGTGCTATTGTGGGTAAAGTTGCAGATTATTAATTTATGTGGGTAAAGTGTTTACTGCATCCTGCTTTTTGTTTTAGGGCCGTCGGTAAAGGATACACAACGCAACAACAGCCAGAACTCGCAGGCGACAGTTCCTAGCATATGACAAACATTCGACTCCACATACAGCGATGCATTCCGCATTCGATTACTATTAGCAACCTCGCCGTGAAATCAATTTCACAATGGTCACAAAAGAGAAACAGCCAATAAGCTTTTTTTCCTCCAATCTCATTATCCACCCAAAAATCTATTACCTTACTCTCTCGGGTCTTTACAGGCAATGCATTTACACTCCTTCTGTGTGTTTGTGTGGAATTTTACGTGTTTGTGTGCAATCATGTGTATTCCCACGGACAATATGGTGTGCACATGATGCGGTATTACAGAACAGAGCAGAATGGAATGGGACTCAATGTGCAATCACAAACATAATATTGAAGTTGCACACACATATACACCCTCACTCACAAACACACACACACACATACATACACTTGAAGGAGCCTAATCCCCTTTGTGAATCTGTCAGCCTTGTTGTTACAAACACAATAGGATTATTTGTGTGTGAGAGAGAAATGTGTGCATGCCTGTGTGTGATGGAGAAACTGTGGATGTGTGATTGTGTGGCTCTGTTTGCGTGTGTGCATGTACAGTATTTGTGTGTGTGTGAGAGTAGTAGTATAGGAATGTCCCGACAGTACGCCTGTTTTCTCTCCAAAGCAATTTGTTTTCTATTCCTCTGCAAGGTGTGTGTGTGTGTGTGTATGTATATGTGTGTTCATGCACAAGCACGTGTGTTCGGTAGGTGGTGATTGGTCGAGTCTGCTGGTCTCATAAAGACGATGTCATGATGGAAATTAATGCAATACATCACAAACATGCACTCAGACACGCACACACATACACAAACGGAGAGTAAAACACACAAACAGAGCGCACACCTTCGCCTGCTGCCATGGGCCACTCCTGTAAATAATACCAAAAATAGGAGAGGAGTGCGGGGGAATAAAGGAGAGGAAGGCTGGGGAAATAGAGGGAATATTTCCTGAAATACCTTACACGAAAATTTTTAAGAGAATTATGGTGACACAGTGGCACCTTTATATAGAATCAGAGAAGGATCTGTGTAACCTCGTGGTCCGACCGAATGTGAAAAAAGAGGTGTCATAAATACTTGCAAACTCAGGGGAAGGAGGCATGCAGAAAGAGATGGATGCAAACTCGCTCTAGGCTACGTGAGCTTAGAAGTAGAAGCATTCAAGAAATCCGCCTGACGCAGCACACCGAGAGCCAATCATCTCCAAGCAAGACTCTATTCAGTTGGCAGTATATTTCTGTTCGAAATGGATGATGAGCTCTTGCAGCATGACATGGTGTTTCACAGCGGGGAGAGATGGCCATTGGGTATTTCAGGCTGTAACACCACATGGTGACCACAAATATTGTTAATGCTGGACTCCAGAGGCTGGATGAGCTCGCTGCCAAATATATACACTGACAGTGTTTCTCTTTTGCAAAACTGACAGAGGAAAGATGCCAAAATAGAATAATAATACAGTCGCTAGCTGTGCGACTGTAGCTGCATTTCTTCACATAAATTCTGGTCTGAACAAAAATAACGTGGTAATAGCCACTAATACAGTACAGCCAGTTCGTCTGGTGGCTGTGAAGAAAACATAGATAAAGTAAAGTATTCAAATTAAAGTACTCATTATGCAGAATGGCCCCACTTAGATAATTATTATAGGTTATATATATAATTGATATATATTATAGAAGTATTATTATTGATGCATCTGTTATGTAAGCAGTATCTTATGCCATTAAGGTAGGGTTCATTTTAACTACTTAATAAACTTTTATGTGGTTTAATTTATAAACTTACATGATCATTTTAAATTCATTATATTTATTCATGTTAAATCTTGACCTGAAAAGTATCTGAAGCTAAATGAAGTGGAGTTAATAGCACAAAATCTGACTCAAAATGTAGTAGAGTATAAAGTTACAGATGTGGAAATAGTCAAGTAAAGTACCTCAAAATTATACTGAAGTACAGCACTTGGGTAAATGCACTTAATTACATTCCACCACTACTACTGTCTTTAATAATTTAGCAGTAAGAGTTTAGGGTAAATAATGCATTTGTTGGGTACTATTTTCTGCTGTGGATTAACACCGATTTGGTGCTTTTGTGAGTATTTACAGCAACAGGACATTATTTGTGGGACTGACTGTAAAGAAATAGTGCTCATGTTAATGAAGGACCTTGTCACCCAGTCTGATGACTGGGCTAATGGATGCCAGTTTGATTGATGTCACAACAATGGGGGTCTGTGGCACAGAGGAGGAACACTCAGATGTCAATGCCTCTTGTGAAACTGTCTTTACAGAAATAGACAAAGAGAGTTGTGGCGACCCTGGAACTCCTCTCTATGGAATAAGAGAAGGCGACAGCTTCTCCAATGGAGGAATCCTGAGGTTTGAGTGCCAGTTTGGCTTCGAGCTGATCGGAGAGAGAACCATCTCCTGCCAAGACAACAATCAGTGGTCGGCAAACATCCCCATATGCATATGTAAGTATTAAAATCATTTGTAGGTTATTTTCAGGGACGTGGCTGCTGAGAGGGAAAAAACATGGCATGTGCTCTGCTGTGATGTTGATAACATTCAGTCTGACCTGTCACCATGGTGACAGTACAGAGTTTATTATGGCCTGGAGCGGTTGATGACCGATGATGCTGCGGCGATGAATATTTAACAGGAAATTTCTCTCTCTGCATCTCTTTCTCTCCCCTTCCTTTCCCGAAATTTTGTTTTCTCCCCACTCTGTCTCTCTTTCTGTCTGTGTTTGTATGTCCGTCTGTCTCTGCCTGTCTGTCTCTGTCCCTGTTTCTGTACCTCTCTCGCTCCCACAGTCCCCTGCATGTCCAACTTCACAGCTCCCTCAGGAACCGTCCTCTCCCCAGATTACCCAGAAGGCTACGGGAACAACATGAACTGTGTCTGGCTCATCCAATCAGATCCGGGCTCCAGAATCCACTTGGCATTTAATGACTTTGACCTCGAGGCTCCCTACGATTCCCTGACGGTGAAAGATGGCGAAACAAATGATGCCGGCGTCATCGGGAGGTTCTCTGGAGCTGAGAGTCCGTCCCATCTGACGTCCAACACTAACACACTGAGGCTGGAGTTTCAGGCTGATCACTCCATGTCAGGAAGAGGATTTAATATCACATACAGCAGTACGTCATTTTTCTATTTCGCTTTATTCCACCTTCCTTTTTGAATACAGGGAAATTGCCTGTTTGATTTATGGGGCTGTAAAGCAGAATACAATGTGGTATATTGATACCATTCGACATTTGTTTTCCCACAAGTTGACGTTTGATGCATGGTTATGGCAGGAAAAAGAAGATCATTTAGGATCATTTTTATTTTGTTTTTGCAGCAGAATAATTCAGGAGCGTCTGAGGCTGAAACATTGATATGTTTTGAAGCTATGAAACAGTACTTCTCAAATGGCTGCAAAGGAATTTTATGCATGACTTTCAGCCTCGACCTGTAGAAACCATATTAAATGTGAGGTGGTTTCATAGTGGAACAGCACTGCCACAAATAAAATGACTATCCTCCTTATTCATAGCCCGCTTGCGTGAATTATCAGTGTGATGACTGATGCGTCCTGTCACTGTACTGGAACTGGCATTTTCTGAAATAATATAATATATATACGGTACACTAATCCTTTTTCATAGAGCGACTGGTCAATACAACATGTGAAAATCAGGCTCAAAACCACCTGTTACACCTCAGACAGGATGACATGATCGTAACTCGGCCTTTCACCATTGAGGGATTGGAGGAAAACCTGAATAAGTGGTCTCAGATAACATACACTAGCATATTTCTACCTTAATTAATCTGTTGCTAAAGACAATCAAGTAGATGGAAATCAGCATGCCACCAGTTTGGAGGTAGCTACCCACAAAAAAATCAACATCAGTTTAACTGTTTTGAATATTTTCCCAGCTTTATCTTCCTGTCAGACAGCCCTCAGCAATGTGGAACAGAAGCCTTTCTATGCTTTATTTCAAAGCCACTGGACTCCTTTGACAAAACCAATAATGTAACCACACAGAACACAGTAGTTGCAGGTATACTGATGCCTCAGTTGTGTTAGTTCCTAGCCCTTTAAAACACCAAAGACACACAATTACACAAACAAATTAACCGGTCAAGCTGGCAGTGCACCAGCAAATGTCTGGTGGCTTTGAAGAGAACATATGGATATAATGGCTTCAGTTTCCCATCAGAGAGGGATGTCTGAGGGCAAAGTTAAGCTGAGAAAATAGTCTAAATATAGCCCACATTTACAGTAAACTGATATTGATTTATTTGGCAAGTCATACATTTTGCTGCTGCCGCCATCCTCAGCAGGACATTGTTTAGCTTCTGTGCTGGTACGCCAGCAATACACTGACTATGGATGACTACATCTACAGTCCCACTTCAAAAACCTTAAGTATGTCTATTCATATCTGTTCAGAAACACAGCAGCATTGGCTAAATTGAATCTGAATTACTTTCACCTTTGGCAGTTAGTTTCCATAGATATCTGTGTCTTTGGAAGTTACACAAATAATCATTTCACAATAAGGTGGATATAGTCATGATCTCTCTTAGTTTACATTACCATACGAACTTAGCTTGTGTTATTTTTTCAAGTACCGGATGTTTAGATGTTTCATTTTGGATACTGGCTCTTTCAATGACCTTAAACAGCCTGGAGGCTTCAACAAAACAAAGAGTTGTTCCTGAAAACACAGAAGACAAACTTCACTGATCAAAGAGGTTTCATGTGGTCACAGCAGCTAAGAATAGAGGTGTAGGTTGCAGAACAAAGAGTCATGAAAGACATTTAAAGATCACTTTTTGGGAGCTTTTGTACTGTTGTTTCACCCAGAGTCAGATGAGAACATCATCATTTCATCATTTTTATCTCTGTGCGTCCATTACAAAGGTCCAGGATGTGTTTAGCCTTGCTTAGCACAAAGACTTGAATTGAGCAGAACCTGTCAAAAGTGAAACAACACACCTTCCAAAACCTCCTAAACTGCCGTTTTTAAACTTCATACCTTGTGTCTTTCACCCATGTCAAAATAGAAACAGAGACTTTCTCAGCAGTTCTGTCTTCATTGTAAAGTTGTCAGCTGTGCAGACTTTTATAACTGATCAAACCCGGGTGAGTCTTAGATGTATTGATGGAACAGGATAGAACATGTACAGTAAATACAATAGTTTGGGATTTGTTGGAAGGCATATTTGTTCATTTTTGTTGGTGGCGAACTGTTTGCCCCTGCTTGCAGTCTTTGAGCTAATTCAGGCTAAACACGTCTCCAAACCAGACAAACAGAAATGGAAATTGATATTGATCCTCTCATCTGACTGCAGGTTTGACAGCAAACAGACAAAATGTTGAAGTGTTCTGTCCACAAGTTTCCACACAGTGTATCAGTGTTTCAGCACTTACACCACTCTGTGTATCTGAATTTTTACAGATACAAATATTTTTTGGGTCACTGCATTAGTCACTTTTAAATCTCGCTAACATCTGATCACAGCACATTGCTTCACCTGGCAAACATGGACGATATGAAGCTGGACTTTACAGTCTTCTAATCTGAGCCAGGCCACATGCTCACATGAGTTTTATCAGACGATCCAGTTGCTTAGATCCAACCCAAGCACAGTGTAAATGTATTGTCACATAAAAAACTAGCATGTTAGCAAAGATGCAGAAATGCAAAGCAGTAACATAGAACAGACAGATTAAAGGAGACGTCTTCCTGGCCAGGGCTGAACACTGAAAGACGTCACATTGCAGTAATAGAGCTACGTGATTAGTTCTCTGAAATGTAATCAAAATGTAGCCTATGAGCGCTAGTTAAATAGAGGTCTCATATTCTTTAATAACGTTCCTCGTGTATGTGTCTGTCTCTCTCTGTGGGCTTCTAGTCCCCAATTTGTTTCTCATCATATCTTTGTCTCCTTGTAACTTTTTACCTCAGCATTTGGTCATAACGAGTGCCCAGACCCTGGCATTCCCATCAACGCTCGCCGCTTTGGAGACAGTTTCCAGCTTGGCAGCTCCATCTCTGTGGTCTGCGAGGACGGTTTTATCAAAACCCAGGGAGCCGAAACCATCTCCTGTCAGTTAGAAAAAGGAAAAGTCATGTGGAGTGGGCCCATCCCGAAATGTGAAGGTAAATACTGACTTGATTGCTGATTAAACTATTAACTCAGGAGCAATATGTCATCCAAGATATCATCATTACCACAGAGTAAAGACCCAGGAGGTGGGAATTAGCTACTGTCAGCACAACAGAGAAGTTTTAGAGGTGTCCAGTTAGCCTGAACATCCAGGGAAATAACTATTAATACACGGCTGCCACAGGTACAGCTAGTAGCTTACAAATATCTTACTGTAACTGCATTTAACAGGATCACATATCAGCTATTTATGTGAAAAAATCTCTGGAGATAACCTTTAAATAAATGGAAACGTTAATAACAAATATATGAATATGTAAGGTGTAATTATCATTGTGGTATGTTTCAAAAGTCAGAAGAAACAGTGACCACTTTCTGGAAAAGTCACTTGAATCTGCTCATTAGTCATTACACCACTCCACTCTGACTGCAGCTGCTCCACACATAATTATTATACCCATTTCACACTGTAACACTGCCATTTATCACCCATATACAGTCACAGTAATCATATTACCATTTAAATATATAATAATTTGTCAAGGTTGCATTAACATAACGTTTAATCAGCTGCGTATGTGAAAGTACAGAAAAATAGAAATGTAAATTTGCTCTGTTAATCTCAGATGGAACAAAAGAGCTAACTGTGTAAGTGCTCTGGCTATAACTCCAACAGCAGATATAATTAACTTAAGATATTTCTAAGACGTCTGCTGTTGATAGAAGTGTTGATGGTACAAAGAAAGGCCATGTTAATTATGCTTCAGGTCATTTAATGTCCCCAGATCCTTTGTAGCTAATGTGTGTCTGTAACTACTTGGATGAAAATCCTCTTACTGGTATTCAGGAGGTACAGACCAGAACAGATTGACCTCAGACACTAAGTTAAACTCTAAACAAGATCACATTTAAGAAGACTGGAACCAAGCAGCTCCTGGTTAATGTAACCTTGTGTTACCTCTTTATTGCATTATGTTCTTTGAATTAATGAATGTTGCTTTAATCTTTATCTTTATGTTCCTTTAAATGGCTGTTTTTTGCATTTAATTCCATGGTTACATTATAAAGAGTGCCATTAGTGCAGTTAGCAGCTAGCTGGTGAACATATTGGAGCATTTTAGCAGCTAAAGAGTATATTTTTTCCTCAGGGCCCGGAGGAGACCAAAACAGAGCTAAAAACTGTGAATGTGACTCCATGTCTGCTGGATGTGGATGTTGTGTTTACAACTTGTTGCTCAGCCCACAAGAGACCAAAAAAAGTCGATTTAATATAGGTTTGAAGACGTAATCTTAATTTATTTTGGTTAGATTTTTTGCTCGCACATATAGCTAAACATTTTCATTGGTGGCACTGGTGCGCTTGACATCTAGCAGCTCAAATCTTAATCTTTGGGCTGATCGCACAGCGATTAGTCCTCCAACAGGACTGTAGCTAGTTATGCAAAATAACTGTAATATCATAGTCTATGAATAAATTGTCAAATCAGGGCAAATCAATCTCATCATCCAGTTTACTGCAGCAAACCAACTTCTCAACACGAATACTCACTGAATGAAAATGTGTTCAGCTGCTAGTGAAGCTGATTCATCAGCATGAGATACTTAATAATTCCTGCCAGGTCTGTCTGGTGTCAGGTCTCACTCAGCACACATCCACTTTGATGTGGACTCCACCTGCACTCAGGCTAGACGAGGGTGGGCTTTAAAGAAATCATTTCTCTTTTTTCCCTTTTGCGCCTTTTGTATCTCCTCTTTATCTCCCTCTCACTTCTGATCATTCTCCTCCTTCAGCTCCGTGTGGAGGCCACTATTCAGCCCCAAGTGGAGTGATTTTGTCTCCTGGGTGGCCTGGTTACTATAAAGATTCCCTCAGCTGTGAGTGGGTGATTGAGTCAGAACCTGGACGCTCCATCAAAATCACATTTGACAGGTGGGTGGCATAAGTCTTTTATTATGCATTGTGTGAAGACTCGCACAGCTCTTAACGACTGAAACATCTTCACCAACTTGACGACACACAAAGACATCAATTTGACGGCACATGCTCAGTGAATGCAGAAATGAGCTGCGAGAAGCTCCCGATGCAGTGGAAGCTGTTATGAGCTTATTGATCGGCGGCACTTTTTCTAAATGCTGCACAGGTGTCGTCAAATGGAGTGTGTTGTTGAGTTTGTGAATGTTCCTGTGCTGTGTCTATTTGCAAGTTTTTAGTTTAATTTGTGCTTAATTTGCAGTTTGTTGAGCTCTAAGGGCCACCGTACTGGACAGGCAGAACTGTGCAGATTCATCTGGAGAACCATTCTGACAAGCAGCGTTTTATCAGACTTAAAGTTTATGGGCAATATAATAATACATTTCATAGGTTGTATAATTAAAAGTGGGAGTTGTGTATTGATCAGGAAGGCTGGTTAATATTTTGGTTTATATCATGTGCTCTCTGAGCTGTGAACCGGTGATAGAAACAAGACTTTAGAGAATCCAGTAAAATGTATCTTTTTATTGGTTTGAGTTTCTGTTTCAACTTTATTTCACTGTAAAGTGCATTTATTAATATTGGCTCAACAACCTGTAGGGGGCTTAAACGACCGGGCCTCTTAAACTTTTTCCCCTGTAGCATGTTAACTCAATTACACAGAAAAACACACATGAAGAGAGAATATGATTTTAATGGTGGAATTATCTCCTGTTTAATGGTAATTTTATTTTATAGCAGCACAACGTCAATTTAGCAGGACTAATTGGCCATCAAAATGATTCAGTCCTTCCTTGTTCCTGTGAACCTTCAATTTTAGCACCTCAAAGAAATAAACTGCAGTTATTATCTCCATGTTGCATTGACAAGCTCTCACTTGAATGTTTGGGCATGAATACAATAAAAGGATGCCTGCATTATGTGTAGAGCGTTACCCTGAACCTTTTCACAGTTTTGTGTTGTTCTCAGTGTTTGAAATTAAATTGGAATGCGTTTATTCCATAAAAGATTGTAAAAAACAAACTGGTTTCAGCATTGTGGTATTCTGATTGTTGTCTCACAGGTTCCAGACTGAGCTGGGTTATGACTTTCTGGAGATCCATGATGGTCCAAACCTCCTGTCTCCTCTGGTTGGCTCCTTTAATGGCACCCAGGTGCCCCAGTTCCTGTTCAGCAGCAGCAACTTTCTGTATCTACTGTTTACCACCGATAACAGCCGATCAAATGCAGGCTTCAAAATATTATATGAAAGTAAGTCAGAAACAAATGCACCATATGTGTAAGATCAAGTTATGTGCATATAACATATATTCTACACCTGATTCAGATGGGAATAATATGCATGCACTTTCAGCACAAACAGAACAGTGGGTGTGCATGATGTCAGGAAACAACATTGCACTCATAGCCCACCAGACACAGATTCACAAGCTGGCCTAACATGCAGGTCATTACCTGCAAACAGCAAACCACCATGATTGCACAGCATGGTGCATTATGTGGAGATTCAAACCATCTGTGAGTGTTTGATTATGCAGATCAGCAAAACTGCAGATACAAGTATAGTCTTTATGCACATACTGTACATACCATTTAGTCATCTTATCCCATTTTGTTTTACAGGCGTTACAGTGGACAGCTACTCATGCCTGGACCCTGGTATTCCGGTCAATGGGATCCGGTACGGGCAGGATTTCTCCATCGGGTCCACAGTGTCATTTGGTTGTGATTCAGGCTACAGACTCAGCCATGAGGAGCCGCTAGTGTGCGAGAAGAACCACTGGTGGAGCCACCCTTTACCTACGTGTGATGGTAAATAGCTTCATACAAGTAAACTATAAATATAAGTGCAGCAACACAACATTTCATCTCTGTTTTAATGCATACTGACATGGCATGGGGGCAGGATCAGCTTAACTCCAGCCCTGCCAATGATAGCACACTGATATTAACAGTACAAATGGTTTTCCAAAAATGAAAAAAAATCATTTTTAAAGATAAGATTCCCATTTACCAACTAATGCATTTGTATTTTTATTTTCTTTGAGAGACGCGACCTTAAGACAAAAATAGATCATCTAGTCTAGAGCCATTAAAAAAAGATAAAGAGACTGAGGCATGTGGAAAAAGATCAGCAGCTGAGCCCACCATCCCTATACAGGAAGCTGAGTCCCATAGAACATGTTGTTCTGCGACAAAACTAGTGGTTGAATCTCTCTCTCACACACACACACACACACACTTGGATGTGCGCAGGGGCAATTTGCAGTGAAGGCTGCTGTGGCTGATAGGAGATGATTTGAGGAGAAGATTAGAGATCTGTGGGCATGTACAGTGTGGGCATGTAGGTGTGTGTGTCTGTGTG
>CAFUXE010000898.1:903916-922764 GCA_903364295.1 Serranus cabrilla
CATATATATATAAATATATATATATATATATGAAGCTGCAGTCAGTGCATCTATGGAGAGAAGTTGGTTAAAAGCTCAAATCATTTTAACACATTTTATGTTTCATAACCACTCATGATATTATAAATACAGAGGTCAGCTGTAATCACACTGTTTATTTATTATTTATTACTGTCACTGATTTTAATGGTAAGTATATTAGTATATAAGTATATAGTAAGATCCGTTCTCTGTTTTCTGCCTGTTTACTGTGTGTCTCTAACAGGAGTCCAGTTTCAGTTCAATTCTTTTCATCTGGAGGACCAACACGACTACCTCTTGGTTACCGAGAACGGAAGTTTCCTGCAACCACTGGCTCGCCTGACAGGCAACGAGTTGCCTAGCAACATCAATGCCGGTCTCTATGGCAACTTCAAAGCCCAGCTACGATTCATCTCTGACTTTTCGATTTCATACGAGGGCTTCAACATAACTTTCTCTGGTAATTTACTTGACAATTACTATATTGTTGTATCATACACCAGCAAAGTCTACATTCGGTTTACTCTGAATGTACTCATTTCAAAAGGTCTTTTTCTCGTACTTCCTGTACAGGAAAAGTTCTGTATTATACTGTTGGTTGTAGAAAGTTTCTGATTGCAGAACAATGGTGTAACAACAGCGAGTATCAGTCATAGACAGTTGAGTTGGACGTGCACCAGAATCAGCCCAGGAACTCATCCAGTAAAGTAAAATAATAGCTTCTCCTTAAAAGAAGAGAGCAGAACAACATCTATCCCAAAATAAAGACAATTACAGCCTTTTTAAATGTATTGTGGTAAATTATCAGTCTAAGCTTTATTTCAGGTAGTAAAGTTACTTGAGAAAAGCTGTTAAGTTCATTATATAGCACCTTTTCACAGAGTGCTTCAAGATATTAAAAGTAGATAAAAGCTAAGAGATATAAAATACAGACATCATTTAAGTGTGGGACACTAAACAAAGGCAGGTTTTAGGAGGAGAGTCTGAAGCTGTTTTTAAAGGTGTCCACGGGTCTTAAGGCCTGACAGGCCCCACACACTAAAGCACAATCCTCTTTAGTTTGATGCATGAAGTGAGTTACAGCAGACAAGGCCTGATCAGAGGCTCTCACTGACCTTTAAAGCTGAAGAGGCTCACTAATGTAGGTGGGTGTCTGACCTTGCAGAACTTAAAGGGATCTTAAATTGGATCATCCAACAGATGATGAAAGAGATACAAATTTTTCCTTCACCTCCGAACCAAGACTGTGCCAATAACTGCAGTTTTATAAGGAATAGAAGCTCTGAAATGTTATTCTATCCAATTCTTGATTCAGGTTAGGGAATTGTGAAAGAAATATAATATAACATTGCTACAGTGTTGCACAATATAGCTTTAAAGGCATATTATGCAGCCATACTATGTAGGAAATATTTCTTACTGTTTGTAAACACAACATTTAAACTTGCCCACTCATCTGCAACTCAACGAAAATGAAAGCAAGACCCTGATTCACTCTCATTTTGGAACAAGTTTTGTCTGCTTGACATTTTACCTTGCTATATTCACATTTTATTGGTGCTGTGTCTGCTATGTAAGTAGTTTTTCCCCAAAGGCTGACACCCAGAAACGTCCCAAACACAGCAAAATGAAAAGATGAGAAAGTACAGGTAGAGAGCAGGGTTGCCACTAATGCAGACACCATGACACATTTCTAGTGGGTCATAAGTGATGATTGTATGATTCTATAAATTGTTTTTTGTATGCCTTTAAAGAGTAACTGGACCCGGTGTTACAGTCCTACCTGGAGCCATGTTTTCTCTTTTTTAAAACATAGCATGGAATTACTGATAGTGCCCCAGAAATGTTTCATAGTGGTGGTTAGATGGGGCCACTGAAAACTTTGGGGTGGCACACCACAACCAAACAACCGTAACTGGATTTCAGGAATTCTATTCTTCACTTATTGTAACTCTTCAAAGCTACAGTTGATCTCTACAAAGGGAGGCATTTACAGAAGAAAAGGGATCCAAAACCGAGCCCTGGGGAACACCACAAGTCTTTGTCAAAGGGGTCTGCAGGGTTGACCCAGAAATGCCCACCCACTGCCTACATAAGTCCACTGTGTCAAAAGCTGCTCTGAGATCCAGCAAAAGTAAGCTCCTGCATCCCCACGCATCAAGACTGCCATGGAGATTTTGACAAGAGCTTTTTCAGTGAAGTGGAACCGACAGCAGCTATGACTGAAAATTGTCAAGAATACAATGCACATCCAAGCTTCTTGGCAGACACTTCAAAAACTTTATCTTGACTTGGCAGTTTAGAAATAGGTCTATAGTTTGTGGTATCAATACTGCTTTTCAGGGAGTCCTGGGTACATGTAGTTGCCTCCACAAAAATGTGTCTTGTGTCCTCTTGTGCTTCAAGTGAACACAGCTCACTTCACAAAATCTCTTCTTGGATATTAATGCAGAACTGTCGCTGTTTTAAGTGAATTCTCTCACTCACACACACCACTTGTCTTGAGGACTGCCCATAAAACCTTGAGAATAGCTCAGGAAAAAAAAGTTTAACAGAGGAGAAAGGTTACACAACATTAAACTGAATGTAATCCACCATTAAACAACACAATAAGAAAAAGAGGGATGGAGATGGAGTCCTCATAGCCAGAGGATAATTCAGAATCCAATCCAAAATTCCAGAAAGGGTTAAGAGGCAGGATTTAGAGAAAGTCCAAAGCTACGCCGCCCTTCACAAGTCAAGATCCTTTACCTAACTGACCTTTCAACACGCTGTCATTGACTCTGGGATAAAGGAGCACTTGAATCCAAGTCTTCACAGAGACACATATTACCGCCTCCCAGATGGCATAAGCTGATACTCAGTATGTAACACATGGAAGGTGTCACCCGAGATGTGACTTGCCAATCTCAACATGCTTAACATGCTGTCTCCTCCTGCAGTACATTCTGAAAAACGCATATCACATCCGCAGCACACTGAAAATGAATCTCCTGCTATACCATGCTAAGCACGAGTGCAGCGAGTGCATTTCAGGACAAAGTGGAGTCAACTTAGACTCACAACTTCTGGAGTAATTGTTCACAATTGCACATAAATTCTGATGTGGAGATTATATTTTAATGGACTGCATTTTCAAGAGTTACTGAATTATTGAAAAGGGTTTCTTCGCACACAGAGAGATCATGGCCATGAGGCGTTTGTTATGTTTCAGTTAACATCTAGCAGTTATATTGTTGGCTTTACTTCAGATATTCATTTCATCTTACATTTAATGGTTGTGTTGTTGGTTTTACTTCATATATTGGGGTGGATTTTGCTGGACTTTGAGAGTGATGGGTATTGATTTGTTGATTTAACACCATTAGCAGAGGACACTCTAATTTACACTCTAATCTCATCACCTCTCACTTGCACTTATGGCACTTATGAAACACTCAGCAAAACTGAGTGTTGCCCAAAGAATCACTAAATTAAAAACATGTTTTGAATATATTTTCTGATATAGTCCATTTATTTTAGCAAATATAATTCTACTGTATCTGCAATGGATATGCTCTAATAATTTCATTCTTCAGCCCTGGTTTTCAGCCAGAAGCATAGAAAGGGCAGATTTCAGTTCTGACCCATGTGTGCATGTTTCATGTTTATTCATGTATGTGTTATGTGTTATGTATTCAGTATCAATTTGTTTTCTGCAGAATATACTTTGGAGCCTTGTGAGGACCCTGGGATGCCTCGGTTTGGCAGGAGAAACGGCTACAGTTTTGGCATTGGAGACACTTTGAGTTTTTCCTGTAATATGGGGTACCGCCTGGAGGGGGCGCCGGAGGTAATCTGCCTGGGAGGAGGGCGGAGAATGTGGAGCTCACCTCTACCAAGATGTGTCGGTATGTGACATATTGCTGATTTTATATTTATATTATCTAACCTCCTGTCTCCTTTTAGTAATAAAATAATACATTTTGGCTGTTAAGCTTCAAACAAAATATTCCTGAAGGTGTTAAGACATGAATTATTTTGTATTTCTGTCACATTACCTGCAAATTGCAAGTGGTTTGTAGGTAGCTTTTACAATATGTAAAGTCCATATATTCAAAGCAATACCATTGATAGAAACAGTAGACATAGCTTCCAGGTTTGAAAAGTGAAGCCAAGTGCCCTAAACCTGCATTCTTCCTAATGGCCAGCAGGGGGCGACTTCACAGGCTGCATAGAAGTCTTAGAGAAAATTAACCTACTCATCACTTGATTTATTACCCCAGTAAGTTTATTGTCTCAGTTGGAAGTCGTCTTCAATAAATCCTGATGTTTATTTTGTATATTATGGCGCCAATCAGAGTAAAATAGATGATAAAGCTTGTTTTAGTGACATGTTTTAGTCGCTAACTTGCCGATTGTTGAATCAGTGCCATAGCAATAAGTAATCTTGGCTCGATATACTTTAGGCTTGTATCAAACTATGGAAACTATTTAGGAGCAGTCAATTTCGTGGTGTATGTGTGAGTGCATAGTGTCCTCTGGTTCTCAGTCAGCTCCACCCTCTCATCCAAATATGGTCATGTCTGGCTCCAAAACAACAAGATAGCGATAGCCAAAATTGCTTCAAAATGTTAGTCCACAAACCAATGGGTGGCATCACAGCATCTTTAATCTTACAGAATGTCTTTCTAGCAATTGCTGAAATAGTGTTTAGTTCGCCCCCTTGAGCTGCTTAGCCGTTTCAGATTCTTTGAAAACAGATACATTTATCCACCTTGCACACCCAGAAAAAGATTCTTGCTTGTAAGAAAGGGAAGGAGGTTTCTCAACACAAAGGCAATAACGTTCTTTGAGAATAGAAACAGAGCCTCTCCAGTGCTTCTACCCTCACCTTGAAAGTGCATTTTCAAGTTAAATGATTGCCGTCCTTGATTATACTACAATTCCTTTTAAACTGATTTCCAAAAATGTCATTAAATACAGTGAATTAAACTGACACTATACTGGATAGGACTTCCACAGACAGCAGTCTATGCAAAAACCACATTTATATAAGCCAAATCTCAGTTACTGGATGAACAGTAAATGTCAGTAATATTTCTTCAAGGTGAGTCATCAGTGGGCAGAGAGTTTTGGCTTGTTCACAATCCTGTATCACCCCTTAGAATTATAGTTTTTACAATCAAGGACATTATCAGGAATATGATTTGGATTTTTGTTATTTAATACCGAAACATTTTGAGGATTTATCATGTACTTGGATGCTTGAGGCAGAGCGTTGTAGGGATTTTGTTACAGTAGGTTCATCCCCCTCACTGAATTAATTAAGTAATTAGAGTGTTTCAAGCAGCAAACAAAAACATGCATGTGGAGGCAACATGAGGTGAAATTTAAATGCAGTGTGCATGCATACAAATGGAAGAATGAAGAACCTCTTTATGAACCCGCTGCTCAAGGCTACACAAACTGCAGTAAAAATGTATCAATTAGATTTAAAGAGGTTTTACCCTGGATGGAAAACTGGTATATATCCTGACAGGTATCACTAGTTAATAATGTACAGAGGCAGGAGTAATGAGAAAGAGCCCAAAGGTAAAATAACCAAAATAATTGAGTTCTAACTTGGTTTTGAAAACACGTAATGGGAATCATTTTCAGTATGGACTGCCACACACATATGCTCCACATGAGTCAGGTGGGCTTCTTACAGCACACATTTGTAACTGCGACAGTTTCCGTCAGCCCCAAAATCAAGTTTGTGCTAATGACCCAGAATAAAAGTAACTATAAGAGAAGAAAAAGAGAAAGATGAAGCTCCAGCATGCAAATGAATGTATTTTGGTTACACAGTGTGCGGGAGTTGTTTGCAACTTTTGATCTACTCATCCCTCTCCTACGCTCCTGTCTCATGAAATATAAGTGTTTTTATGGTTTGAAAAAAAGGGAGAAAATTATGTCAAGAGAGTCATGGGCTTGAATCTCTCAGCTCTTTGCTTCTCCTCCTGTGTTTGTGTTGGCTTTCTCTGGATGTATTAGCACACCAGTCATTCTCCTTGATCAAGACCTTTCTTACAATTGCTTCCCCGGCAACCCTGAAGGGCTTAGGTACCGTCTTTTAATAGTCAGAATAAACCTAATGCAGAACATGAACTTACCCACAAGGATCAACACCATGTAGTCATTACTTCAGGGTCTTTATAAGCAAGGAATGTGCACATTTTGATTGGATTTTGGTGCAAAGGGTGATATAAAAAGCTAAAGAGACCTCACTGAATGTTTCTGCACTCCTTAGCAGGACGGTTTTTAGCAACATTGTGAAAAGCATAAGACTATACAGGTGCAGGAAGAGAGATATTACCATCCAGTTATAGTGAAAGAGCAGATACGGTGTATAACTTTGTCATTTTAGACTGCAGGTGAGGATATTTTAAACACAGATCTCAGTGTTTACGTCTTTTGCTCTGCCATCAACGTGTGAAGACTGATAATGCAAAGAGGTGGGAGTGGTGCTGCATGGCAGCGTTCTGTGGTGAGGTGCAGTTTGCTATATTTAGTTCCTATGTCTTATGTTGAGTTGCTGCACGATGTCGTGCACATCACACAGGAGGAGTTTATCTACCTTAGCACTGCAAACTTTTGCATTGGGCTTTGTGTTTGCCTTTGCTTTTGTGATCTTTATTCACTCAGAGATTTACTTTGCAGGTTCAAAAAATTGCTTTGGTGGCCTGTGTTAGTGGCTTTACGCGAGGCTCCCCAGTGAGTCCAACATATTGTTTTCATAAAGTACTGTCCAGGAGGGAGTTGGAGAGGCATCAAAAAGGTGTCTTTGCTTTTTCAAAAAATCAAACATGCCTTTGTGTTGATGTTTTTTCTCCTCTTCTATTATTTCTGGACATTATCTTCTATTTAGCACATTTGTTGAGGGAAATGAGACCGAAGCAGACGGGAAAAAGTAAAAAAAAGAGACAGGAATAGAGAGGATGAGGGTGAGGAAAAGAGGAAACTTGTGAGAAGCAGAAGAGGAAGGTTGATTGAGGTAGAGGAGGTTAAAGGAGGTACTATTCATAGAGAGGGAGAAAAAGAGCAAGAGTGAGGGAGTTGAAGAGGAAAAAGGGAGAGGGTGGAGAGGTAATTTTCTAAATGGAAACTGTAGCAGCGTGATTTATTGACGACATGACAGCTGTAATATGACTATTACACCAGTAGAGACACAGAGAAGGGGAGAGAGAGAGGGAGAGGGTGGGAAAAAGAGAGGGAAGGGACGTAGATACTGTAGATAGAGGGCACATGTGAGAAGTGCTGAGAGTGGGTATCTTTAGGTAAATTAGTTCCTCAGTTTTACTGCCTGCCCATTCTCCTCAAGTGAACTAGATGGCTGACAATACAGCTGCTTAAAAGGGTTGTTAAATTACACGCACACATACACACAAGCACACATTAGACGTATTCGTCCATTTACTGGAAGAAAAAAAAGGAATCATCATCTTCTGTAAGATGAAGCAATCTTTTTACTCTAAGGACAGCCTGTGTTCCATATAACTGCTCAAACTCTGGACTAAAACTTTTACACGAAAGGACCAAACTGTTTTTTATAAAAGACAGAAAAAAACCCTGTGTAAAGTGAGAGTTTTTTTTAAATGAAAGTTTTAAATGTGGCCCATTTTCTGAGGCATAACAAATGTTAAAGTCTTCCCACATGTTCTTTCCACATCATTCTGAAACATCTCACAGTCAAACCATCTATGTATATTTTTTTTTAATGCTCTCCTTTCTGTGTTCATCATCAGCCGAGTGTGGTTCATCAGTGATAAACAACGAAGGGATCCTGCTCTCTCCAAATTATCCCATGAACTACGACAACAACCACGAGTGCATCTACAGCATCCAGGTAACCCACCTGTACAGGCTCACTGAGGGTAACAGAAACTCTGGCACAAACATCAATGGTAAGTAAATCTAATTTGGATTTCATGTTTACTCTAGGTGCAAGCTGGGAAAGGCATCAACATCTCTGCTAGGACCTTTCATCTCGCCCAAGGGGATATACTGAAGGTAAGCACACGTGCACATCCAACTGGGGATCCCAGATTAAATGATTAGTGTTCTTATGTTGCCTCTCAAATGCGTTGCGATGTCATGGGTTACAGATTTATGACGGTAAAGACAACACAGCCCACGTTCTGGGAGCATTCACGGGATCGTCGATGTTGGGCCTGACGCTGATCTCCACTTCAAACCATCTCTGGCTGGAATTTTACAGCGATTCAGAACATACAGGCGAAGGATTCAAACTGGTCTACTCCAGTAAGTGCAGCTAATCAGTGTGAAATTGAGACGTGCACTGATTGCGATTTTCCTGGCTGAATCCTGCTTTATTGCTTTCTTAAGGGTGTGATTGACAGCATGCACAAACATTTTTATGACTTTTCACCAATGGGAAATGCAACACTGACTTAAATAACAACTCTCAAATCTCCAAATGAAAAGGGGCTCCAGGTTACTGGACAGAGCATTTTGTACAAATGGTATCCAACTTAAAATGAATTGCAATAAATTCTTGTTTGAAATCATGTTTTAGTTTTCACAAAACAGCTGCAATGGATCTATAAAACTACACACCTGTACAAGAATAAATTGTACAGTTTAAAAGAAACAACTCTACCCTGATATAAAACCTCTAGAACCAGTTTTTCCAACTGCTGTGTAAACTTTTAACTTGGGCGTTCATGCAGGTAAATGTAACAAGAGGATTAAAGTATACAAAAAAATCTGTACCAATCACATTTATATTACTTCTATTTTTAAAAGATTAGCATGCAGTGTACTCAAGCAATGGTCAGGAAAATATGCATACAAATAATATGGTAATTCTGCCCCCTTTAGAGGCATTGGGAAGTTGTTTGTAATTATTTTTGGACAGATTACAGTACATTTAATCTCATCCCACCTTTAATTATGCACTGTTAGATAAGGTAAAACTTAAGTGGACAATGACAGCACACGAGAATAAAATCTAGTCAGTATGGGAGTCACATCAATCCAGCAATTAAATGCAACATGACAGCCATACTGATTCCTGACAAATGTAACGTACTCGCAGAATCAATTTAACTCTAAACGCTTCTCATTTGCGAAACCATCACAGAACTGATTGTAAATTCCTCCGTTGGAATTATCACAAGGAACGTGTCGCGTTTGATGAACAAAGATTTCAGAGAGCTCTGAGGTGTTAAAGGTGCGTTCACCAAAGCCCACCCACATCTGACACTTAGATACATAGTTGACACCTAAGTACACCATAGAACACCTGCAGGTAGAAGTTAGTTTGACATGCAAACACGAGAAATTGACTTGGTATGAAAAACTGCAGTATGGCTCACTACTTTATGGCTCATGAAATTCAATAAAACTCTGAGGTGTGTTTCTATGAATAATGCATGAGGGTCTATTTTGTTATACATGTCTAACATACATAGAACAATTTCCGATGGGCAACTTTTCACACGAGATGTCAGGATGATGGCTGATGTGTTCAGATTGCCAAACGGCAAAAGAACAGCTTTGCAAATGGCTATTTTGAAGGATTTAGACATGCACCAACAGCAGTCATCCAGCAGATAACTCAAATCCGAGCACACCTCGTCTTCCAGGTAATTCCGTAGATCAAATCCTGGTTAAGGTCTTATAAGGATAAGCTATTTATATATCTCTTCATATCCCGCTCTCCAACATTGTGCACATGAATAAACAGAATATTCTGAATATTACCATGGAAACTGAGCTTAGACAGACTGTGAAAAACAACATTAAATTGGATAAGGTGTATATGCTCCAGTATCGCTCCTAATATTTGGATGTCTCATGTATCTTTTCCTGTTTTTTTGTTTTGTTTTTTTTATTAAATCTGGATGTGAGCTTAACAGGATATGTGATATCATCAAGCTCATAACCAGAATACTTTACTTTGCCAGATATTAAGGGAACATTGTTGTGCATCTAAACACTAATTCTGTTTCTTCTAGTGAGTCTCAGATGTCCCTTTGCGAGTATTTTAAAAAGTATAACTCTCTCTCTCTCTCTCTTTCTCTCTTTCTCTCTCTCTAGGTTTTGAGCTGTCTCACTGTGAGGACCCAGGCGTGCCTCAGTTCGGCTTTAAGGTCAACGACCAAGGTCATTTCTCCGGGAGCAGCATCACATACAGATGCGAGCCCGGATACACTCTGCACGGGGCTTCCACGCTGAAGTGCATGACAGGCGAGAGGAGAGCCTGGGATAACCCGCTGCCTTCTTGTATCGGTATGTCCCCTGCTCTTTGTAGCCTTTTACATTTTGAAAAGCAGTTCACTGAAAAGCCACAAACAGATGTATACAGACCCACAAAGGCATGCGCACACATTCAATTATGGGTTGAACCTTGAAAAACGCTATGTAATAGGCTTGAGAGGGAAAGGTGAGCAGGGTTCATTGTTGCTTTGGCTTTCACTGGTATTACTGCATTTCTGCCGCATGATGCATTGCCTGTACCGCTGCTATCTACAGACATTAATGTATGTGTTTGTTGAACAGCGGCACAAGGCCTGTCAAAGGCATTGGTTTCAATTCAAAACAGAGAATTTGTCACATTTTCTCAAGGCAAAAATCAAGAGTAGGGTGTATCCAATGAATAAATGTCAAGATAATTAAACCCTTCTTCTCCTGTCAGCATTCTGTCCTCCATTGTTGAGGAATGGACGGGTCCTTTTGCCGTTTTTTGATCTCAAAGAAGTGTAGTGGAATAAATTTGAAGGCTACAGAGCTAGGAGATGGATATTGGTATCATATGAATCTAGAAGATCAAAGGAATCCATTGGTACCAACCTGTCATATATCTTGTCAGAAAGGGGGTGAAATAATAGTCCAAAGTTAGTTGATATTTTAGCGAGAGGAAAAACAAGCATTGCAATTTTCAAAGCAGTCCCTTGACCTCCGACAAGGGCTGTGGATGATTCAGCATCGATGCAACGACTGCCCATAATCGACGAGTATTATTATTTTATAACCTACTATTTTTTCACCCACGGCTGAACAATAAAGTTTTTCCCCCAATTCTTTCAATACAGCCTACTGAACAATAAAAATCTAAAAATAGGGTAGCTACCAACTCTTGCATACATTACTAGGCTCACGCACCAGTCCTGAGAGCAGAAGGAAGTAGTTGCAGCTTGACTCCAAAAGATGGCTATACATTTTGTAAAGCACTTTAAATAATAAAAAAGTGCCACATTTATCAGACCAGTAGTATTTATTGATGAAAAAGTAACCATATGCTGTAAAATCGAGGATGTTACGAGATGCATCATGATGCATTGGCAAATCGAATCGAATCGAATCGAATCGAATCTTTGACTAGATAATCGTATCGAATCGAATCTTTGACTAGATAATGTATCTGAATGAAGCCTCTTCTTTGCATACATGCCCACTTAATGCTATTGCCAAGCAGTTAAAGGTAGTTTTTCCTCATGCAAGTGTGTTATTTTTGCCTGTTTTATTTGAATATTTCTGCATACTGGGGTCCAAAAAACATCTTGGAATTGCAAAAATATGGTCTCATCGGAAAGCTGAGACATCATCCTGCAGACGCTCACTGGCAGGTGAGCAGGAGGAGCTCGGTGCATTGCATCCTGGAGGAACCTTCAGTACCTGGGACTCGGTAGAAACAAAAGTAGCATCACGTTTTAGTAATTCAGGCTTTGACTGGGTACCCAAGCATCAGCTCTTGTGACATCCCTAGAAGTAACAGTGTTCACTCAGACAGCTCGTCTATAGGTTTCAGTGATGCACCGGTTAACCCCTGGAGTGATGAAATAGCGTTTCAACTAACTTATTAATAAATTGCAGACACATTGCGTGCACCTTCCCCTTTCTCTGTCACTCCCTCTCTCTCAAACACTCTGACACAGTGTGCAGCAGCACTTAGCCTGTCTCTGTCCCTGTCTCAGTCCTGACATTGTGCTGCTGAAAATTGCATAAAGTTGGCGGCCTGCAGGTCGGGTCAGGTTCAGGGGGGTGATTAACACAAACAAATGCAACAAAAACTGATAGAAAAAGGTTGATTTTTTTTTAAGATTTAACAATCAGAAGTTATTGAAAGAAAGGTGAAGGTAATGTTCGTGATCTTGATGTGATTTCCTCCAAAGGGGGAAATTACACAAAAGTTTGATAACAACTGGCGTAGAGCCACTCGCTGCTTTATGCAAAGTCTCTGCTTACAGGACTTTCATTCAATAATGTGGAAAGAAAGCAGGTGGAAGCCAATTTCCTGTGGAATCACCTTCTTGATTTTCTCATGAGATCACACACTGCTGTAGTTTTAAAGTCTCAATGAAAAGCCTATTTATTCAGGAGAGTACCACCCGGACTCCCTCTGCTCAATTGACCCATTTCCTCTCCTGCAGTGGGTGATTTGCTGTCTGTTCCTGTTCCTGGAGACGGCCCTCTTGGCGCCTGGTGCTCTGCTTTGTGTTCAAACATGCCCACACATGTACAAAGACACACATATCCAACCTCGTATTGTATTACATTTATGCCTCTGCTTATTTTTAACACCTGTTTATATCATTTTTCTCTATCAATGCAGCAAACCCTTTTCCAACTGTTTCATAAACACATTTTAATCTATTTGGTTTTGTTACAGAGCGCTGCATGAAATCACGGGCCACATTTCTGTAAACAATAAAAACCAACTGGGAAGCAACTACTCTTTGAGTATCGACGTATTTCTAAATATTCCATTATAACATCATTACCTTTTTAATTCATTTTTCATGGCTTCAAACTGAGGTGAAAACACAAACCCCCAGCTCTGAATATTGATGTCAATAAGTCAATTAGAGTCAATAATTTAGCAGCTAATGCCATATCAGGGCCTCAGAACGCACACTCACCATTTCACCACACGCCACGATGTTGGTATGTCGAAAAATTGATTTGTACTTGAAGTTTATTTGGAGCCAGTGCTTCCCAGCAGGTATTTGGTTGAGTGATCACAATCTCTCTAATTAAACCCAAACAAATGCTTGGCCTGTACAGTGTGACACACAAAATGGCTGCAGCAGCTGTGCCCCAGATGGGAGCTATAAGCATAACAGCAAGTCCAATGTTTTAAGGATCTTTCTTTCTTCATCGCCGCCTGTGAACTTTCTGATTTTGGATTCAGCTTAATAAGTCTCTCTCCTTCTCACTATCAATAATGAAAGACTCATAAAACCGCTGGCTGATATTCTCTGACTTTATATTTTAGCAATGACACGTCGTGACCTCAGCTAACCTCCAGTCTTAATATTATATTGCTTCTTATTATTACTCGTAGTGTTTCCTTCTGTACCCCCCTTGGTTCTCTCCTTTTTGTCTTTTTTCCTTTTCTCCTCTCTTTTTTTCCTCCATCGCAGCCCTTAATATTGCTGCTGTTACTCGAGATAATATATTCCAGTGACGAAGGGAGGGGAGCCTGAGGGAGGAGGAACGTGGGGAGGAGGGGGGATGCAGAGAGGGGATGAAGATTGGGAAAATATATAACCGAGAGAGACAAAGAGAGAAAGGGGAATTATTTTCTGTTATATAATGTGTGGTGGGTTCTTTTGGGATGAATGCAGGATCAGCACTTTGTCTCTTCCTCTTCTTCTTTGTCTTCTCTCTCTGTGTGAGAAAGACAGAGGGACACAGAGAAAGATAGTTAGCCTCTTCCTTAATCCATTTGTCTCTGTGGTGATCGTTTAATCACCGCTCAGTGGCTACTGAGGTGCCTAGTGGATCTGATTGCCTTGATAAACAATTGCCACACATAGATAAATGGTTGACTTGTCGTGCACCACATAGACACTTAAACACACATACACACTCATCAATTCCCCATTGGTTCGGCTGAAATGATATCTGTAACAAATGGACCAATCAGACAGATAAAGTCATAATGCATGGACATTCCTATGTTGATGCATATTATTCTTTAATGTCTCCGTGATGTGTGTGTGGTTCTTTTAGCGGAGTGTGGTGGTCGTTTTAAGGGGGAGTCTTCAGGGAGGATTCTTTCCCCTGGATATCCGTTTCCTTACGACAATAATCTGCGCTGCACCTGGACCATCGAGGTGGACTCGGGAAACATTGTGAGGTAATGTGGACCACCCAGACTCTTCCCAGCAGTAACGTTTAAATAACAATGGCATTAATTTTAGTGTCTGTGTGTGATGGAAAAAAAATGTAGAATTAAAAAAAGAAATCCTCTGAAGCCTGGACTATGTACACAGGTGTTTTATTTAAGTGTAGTGAAAACGGAGCTCTTTTTTCAGTGTTTAGAGAAGGTTAGATAGGGAAACAGTGTTTTGGGTTGTAAAGTCAGCACAAATGAGGCGACATAACCTGCTATGGTGTAAAAGGCTAAAATTGCGCTGGTTTTAACCTTGATAGCAGGACTTTTTTTTTTTTTACCTTTTTACACATGCATTGTTACTCTTCCACTATAGTAAGGAACAGAGCAGTCAGAAGCACTACTGAGGTCATATTTGCTTGAGTTACAGTACAACAACTTTGTATTCAGGTGTGAAATTGAGGAGTTACTCCGCTATGCTATCAGTTATAAATGTATTTATAATAATAACTTAATAAAAACAGCAGCTTACCAAGTGCTTTTACAGAGGCCAACAACAATGCAACAAAACAATGAAACACAGCGTAGGATCAATAGGATCTCAGATACCGAGGACAAGTATCCTGATGAAATAATAAGAACAGAATAAGATAATGAGAAGGTAAAGGGAAGACTATATAGTTAAAAAGAGAAGTATAGAAAGCATTACATAAAAGCTGGTCTATAAAGTGATTTAAAAGAATTCCACACATGATATATTTTTTAATTGCTTCTTATTAGTTAACTGCATTTTCATTTGGACAGAGTTTTTATTTAAATTGTGTAATAGTAAAACAGTTTTTAAAATACCTGTGAGGGCTCGGCTTGAGTTAGTGTTTATATAGCAAACAATAATTAAGATGCCAATTATCTCACTCTGGTTTATATACTTTACATTAAATCACCAAAAACTGTTCAGAAGTTCTAAAAGTTTGGGAAACACTCTTTGAGAAAATGCCTCATCTGATTTAATAACTTTCATTTTGCTAATTCTATTTTATATTTCTCATGCAAATTACAGTCTTCAGTTTTTGGCCTTTGACACGGAAGCCAGCCACGACATGCTGAAAGTTTGGGACGGACCCCCGGAGAATGAAATGTCTTTGTCAGAGCTCAGTGGGTCTCTGCTGCCTGAGGGGATCCACTCCACTCTCAACACGGTCACTGTTCAGTTTGAGACGGACTTTTACATCAGCAAGTCAGGATTCGCTATTCAGTTCTCGAGTAAGCAATGAGCAGAACTATTGTATGAAACACTACTATTATACTATACTATACTATTGCTGACTTTACCTTTATTATGTCTTTGTCTGTGTGAGATTATCGGCTCCCAGTGTGCCAAAGAGGGACCAATTTAGTTAAAGTTCTTCTACTCTGAGTGTATTTTTTGCCAGTATATGTTCATTTGAATACAAATCTGAATATAATTTTCTCATCTAATTGAGATTTTAAATGTGCATAATAATTCCACTTGAAAATCTCATGTGACCAGCCAGAAATGATCTTAACAGATATTTCATAATAGAGGCTAGCAAACAGTAACTTGAATTAGTACTGATTTTATGCACTGAGTTCATGCATTAGCTTAATTAGCTATAGAGTGTGACACAGATTTTTATAACCGCCCTCCCCTCTTTCTCCTCCATTCGCTCTTCTTTCTCCCTGTCCCCTCTCTTTCTCCCTCGCTGTCTCTCTCTGTCCAGGCTCAGTAGCTACAGCCTGCAGGGACCCGGGTGTACCAATGAATGGCAGTCGGAGTGGAGATGGCCGTGAGCCGGGGGATTCGGTGTCCTTTCAGTGTGACCCAGGATACGAGCTCCAGGGGGACGACAAAATCACCTGTATACAAGTGGATAACAGATACTACTGGCAGCCCAGCCCGCCTGTCTGCATAGGTGAAAAGTCCAGCTTCCATATATTTATAGGGACATGCAATAGATGTGCTGCATGCACAACTGCAGTTGTTTAGGGCTCAGTACCTTCTCCAAGGACACGTCTGTGGATGACTTATAGGAGGGCTGTGTAAAGAAGTGAATGTTTAGTGATCTGAAACTACTTAATACATACACTGTATTATTCTATTATCCTACCGACCTCTCTCCACACTGCAACTTATACGTGGAAACTTTACAACTAAGATTCACTTAAATAGTGTTGAGTGAATTAAACTTTTTCTTTTCATTCTGCATGGTTGAGCTTAAGAGAATACATTATTTTTTAAGTTGAAGACTTTATAAGAATGAATATATACCTGTGCTTGTTCCCCTAATAGCTCCATGTGGAGGAAACCTAACTGGCTCCAATGGATTTATACTGTCTCCTAATTACCCGCATCCCTACCCTCACTCCAAGGACTGTGATTGGCTAATTGCTGTCAACTCTGACTACGTCCTGTCGCTGGCTTTCATCGGGTAACCTGTTTCTTTTTACTCTTTCTTTGAAAATAATAGAGGACAGCAACATCATAGCCAGGCATTTATGATGTCCAAAGATAACAGACGTGCTGTATTTTTAACTATGGGCAGATTGTCATCGTAGACAGTAATAGGAAGGTAAAGTCCATTTTAAGCATTGAGGACCACAATGCACGCTCCTTATTTCAACAAATGTATTAACCATTTTGCCCATCTTGCAATGCATAAATCATTTCTGGATCTTAATTGGAAATTCAGCCTTTCCATCTCATGAATCTCTTTGATTTCAAGCCAGTCGTCTCCTGTAGGTGGATCAGCCTGTAACCATTTACGAGTGATTGCTTTTTTTGCTGCTACTATAAATGTTTTCAGGAGGCATCTGTCATGTCCTGTTATTCTTGCTGGCAGATCACCCGAATAAAGTGACACGAATTTCTCTGGGATCTGCAGCCCAAGGATCTGCTGCATGATTCTCCAAATAGTTTCACAAAACAGTTGTATCTTTTGGCAAATCACCCAATAAATGTTGTTGTGATTTGCCTCATCATGTCTACATTTATAACTCAAAATCAGATGATAAAGGACTTGCATACAAAAACTGTCAATAGTAGCTTCCCAAAACTATTTGGGAAAATGACCTATGTACATGCTTTCTTGTATACAACAAAGCCAAATAACAGTGTAATTAACTAAGTTTCTGATGGAAACATAATCGTTAAATATCAGTATTGGCTCATATTGTTCCCCTGTTCTCCCAATCTTCTTCCCTCTACCTGTTCTCCCTCTGTGTATTTTTCCTAACCTCTCTGTAGTTTCAACATTGAGCCAAACTATGACTTCCTGTATATCTATGACGGTCCGGATAGCAACAGTCCTCTGATTGGTAGCTTCCAGGACAGCAAACTCCCCGAGCGGATAGAAAGCAGCTCCAACACCATGCATTTAGCATTCCGCAGTGACGGGTCTGTTTCCTACACTGGCTTTCACCTGGAATACAAAGGTAAAATATTCTCCCAACAGTACCAACACCCTTATTTACCCTATAGTGTTTAGTGCTGGAAAAGCTTCAAAAGGTATAAGAGGCAAACCGCGCAGTTTGTATTCTCAGGGAGATTCAGGTTTTTCAGACAGCAGGGGGATAGGCATATTTCACTCCAGTAATATAAGTAAACAAATTTACTCTATAATCATAATTACCGAAGCAAAAGCTGCACCCAGTCGTTTTTTTAGCTGTTTAAATCTTGAACTAGATGTCAACTGGAAATAGACTAACACATGTTTGTCTTTTCATGGTGACGTGAGATTATAAAACAGAGAGTAGACACAGTCCAGCTGGGAGCGTTTTTATAACACTTTGAAACTGTCAATTGTTGAAAAATAATTTTAATATACTCTGCTTGATGTAATTGCATCAGGGGCTGTTTTGTGTCTTATCTGTTTTTCATAAGCAAGGTAAAGTGTTTCAGAAGTCTCTTGTGATGACAGGATGTCTCCAGAATGTGTTGAGAAATATTTAATTTTCACATTGAACAAAGACGACTACCGCATCAGCCCTACACACTCAATACAAACGTATATGCAGTGAAGCCCCCCCACGCTGGTGACGGTGGCATCATGCTGATTTTAAGATGAAAGAGAGTGATTGCTCTCACCATAAAGTCCCTTTTGAATTAGTGTTTGTTGAAATAGTCCCTCAGAAGGGTGAGTTTGATTCACTTGCACAAAAGAATCCACATCGACTTCATGTGGACTCAGGAATCAAGACTTGAGTCGACGCAGGGTGGCCGCTAATCTTTTAGGCGGAGGCCACAGCCATAATTTACAAGGTTCATATAGCAACAAAAACTGGATGATGAAGTTATCGTTCCAGCTCCATCTTTGACGGAGGCAGCTAAGTCAAACAGACTGTTTTAAAGGCCAACGAAATGCCTGCCGCATTTGATTATGGCTAAGGATGTAGTTATTATTAATTAGACTTATTATTTATGTGTGCCTGTCGCTCTTTCTTTGCCTCATCCTCTCTCACACATATTCACTCGTTCTCTTTCTCTCCGTCCAGCCAAGCTAAGGGAATCGTGTTTCGACCCAGGTGTGGTTCTGAATGGGACCAGGCTGGGATCCGATTATAAGCTTGGCTCGACTGTCACCTTCTATTGTGAGGCCGGATATGTTCTGCAGGTACAAAGAAAAAGTGGATGGATGGATGGATGGGTGGATGGATGGTAGTTTTTATCTTTTTGTGGTTGGTTGATTGTTGGTAAGATGGA
>CAFUXE010000898.1:922857-938786 GCA_903364295.1 Serranus cabrilla
TGGATGGATGGATGGATGGATGGATGGATGGATGGACGGTAGTTGTTTTTATCTTTTTGTGGTTGGTTGGTTGATTGTTGGTAGGATGGGTGGATGGTTGGTTGGTTGGTTGGTTGGTCGGTTTGATGATTGTTTGGGTTGTTTTCCTTCAGTAAAATGTGAATACTGTGTCTTTAGGGCTATTCTACCCTAACATGCAGTATGGGAGATGATGGCAGACCTGGGTGGAACAGGGCTTTGCCTAGCTGTCAAGGTAACACACATTAAACCAAAGGCTGGAATAAAGCATCCCCGTTCACACACACACAGCTGAAGCTTATTTTAGATCAACAGTGTGTACTTACTGTGTTTGTGTGTTTCTGGGCCTGTCTTTATGTGTGCACATGTTTATGTTCTGTCTCCAGCTCCCTGCGGAAGTCGTTCCACAGGAACAGAGGGGACTGTTTTATCTCCAAACTTCCCCAGAAACTATACCTCTGGACAGACCTGTGTCTACTCTATATCTGTACCTCGAGAGTTTGGTAAGCTCATCCACACACACCCACATATAACATAGTGCACACACCATTGCATTCAGCTGTGAGTGGATATCATCTAGGAATACATATAGTACCTGTATGAATCTAGAGTGATAAATGCAATAGAAAAGCAGTCAGTATTGAATTCTTTATTCTTAAAAGATTTCAAATGCATGTGTATAACGCTCTGAAGTGTAAGTGAAGTGACAACAGTACAGAACAAAACCTGTGATCATAATTTTCTTTGACATGTATCCCGCTATTGTTCTTTTACTCAGTAAAACAAAGTCACATTAAAACTTGTCTGATTTTTAATGGGGAGGCTTCCCGAAGGACCTCTTTGTGGTTTTTAAGCCACTGAAAAACTAGTAGAGATATTACACATGATCAAAGGATGCTCGCTGGCCATTTATTTGATTCCAGGTCAGGGTTTCATCATTGAAGTGACATTTAAAGATGAGGCTGTTTTTTATCTCGCCACGTTTGATCGGAGGTCCTTCAGCAAGACATAAATGCGGCATTATAAAGACATGAATATTGTAGAGGATTCTTCACATTATAACTAAGGCTGTGTTGAGAATATGGGGGCATTAGAGGAAATGAGAGTCTCCTCTGGTCGTGACCATGGTTGGAAGGGGTGCGGTCAAGAAGTAATGTGTTTAATTTCACTGATTATACTCAGTCTGTTGGAACATTTAATGCCTACATATTTTTTTATTGAGTTTTATTAATTTTAAATGTCTTTCAAACGTTTCAAACTGTAGAATAGAGGGATAGATGTACAGTTTTATCACATTTGAATCAGCAGTGCCAGAGGCCATGGCACAAAATTAACTTAATTCTTGAACTCGGAAATAGTAGTTTGCCAAAAAAATCCCAACTCAAGATTCACTTACTAACTCTTTCTGGAGTTTTCAACTATCTCACATATCTTTATGAGTACATAGAGATTGAGGTTTGGTAAGTTTAGTCGAAGTACCTGTAAAAAAAAAAGAGTGTGTGACAATAGTTTGATTGTCACTGTCTTTACATTTGAGTCCCACATGCCCCTTTCGACATCTAAATTATTGGTTGACGGATTATTTGAACAATAGACTCATGGAGTCTGACTTGAGCTTTTACAAAGAATCAGTAATTGCTGGATATGATTTCCAGTTGTGCCTTGTGGCGTTATGAACAAATAGCAGGTTTCCCCGAGGCTGTTTATATTTGCTGTCTCATTATGTTTGCGTAGCAGCAGTGTCAGCTCCATGTAGACGTTTTGACTGAAAGGAGCCAACATTTGGTTGGCCTACATATTGTTAAAGACACTCAGACAGGCTCCCTGAACCTCCCACACAGAGCGAGAGATAGAGGTTGTTTGCTTTTTTTTATAAGCAGCTGTCATTTTCTGAATGTCTATAATTTGTGGACTCAAAGTAGTTGAAGGTTACAGGCTCAAGGTTGCAGTTTCAACTGTTTATCGATCAGAGAAGTTGAAATCAAACCAGTAGACTTGTTATTAAATGATTAATACTGTTTCACCTTTCACACAAAATGACTCCTTTAGTTTTAACACCAGGTGAGAAAAACCCTCGTTATTATCCCTGTGGAGATGCCATACCTCCTGTTGAATGAGGACGTGGCTGAGGACACCCACTCAGGCAGCTCATCAGGAGGCATAGCAGCTCCACGGGGATCGATGCCCAGGTTTTCTCCATCTGATGTCAAGAGCTGGGGCTGGATTCTTTCAAATGAACAGGGAAGCATTTCAATCATTTGATAACAAGTCCAGCGGATTGATTGAAACTTTGCTGGACACATTACAATCTTGACGACTGAACAGATTTACCAGCTACCAGTACGTGACTGCAGCAGAGAGGGTTTTCACTAGCAACAAGCCATGTGGTTAACTCAGCATGGATCAACTCTGATGTGAACACTTTGCACCGCGTGTGTGCATGTATGTGCCTTTGTATGTCTTTTTGTGTCGCCACGTACTATACGTGTTCTTTTTGTTGTCTCAGTGTGAGTGAAATCCACCGCGGTATCTTAACACCATGTAAGCCATTCCCTCTGTGCGTTAAAGCTTTATGAGTCCATGTGTGAATGTTGATTCATGTGGGTCCTCCTGCCTGAAATCTGTGCTGTTTCGAAACAGTTTTGCTGTGAACTCCTCCACCTGCTCTGTGGTATGTCGATATTACAGCGGGGCATGATGGAAACCTTAATCACTCTCGTTTCCTTAAAATCTATACACAGTGGGAGCTTTTAAGTATTTCTGCTGACAGGCAGAATCTTGTGGGTTTTTTTATGACCACTCAACTGCATGCTTTTATACAGGTCCTCATGTACGAACATAGCATGGCTATAAGACGCAAGAATAAGAATATATATAGAGCTCTTTCTCGACGATTTTGTCTACATTTTTCACAGAAGACATTTTCACTCGTCATAGTAAAACGGGTAAAATTGATAACGTTAAGTATGGCTCAGATCCATTATGTGACCCAGTGAGGTTTCCAGTAAGCCAGCATGCACAGTAATGGGAGTGGAATCATTAATGTTATTAAATACACCTGTGCTTTTCCCACTGTGATAGGTAAAAATGTCTGCTGTGTAAAAGATCTATTATCAGATTCCATTTCGCACCTGCAGGGACAATTCAGCACCAATTGAAAACCCACTGTTTTCTTTCTGTTTTGCATCGTTGGCCATTATTTTCACATGAAATAAGGCTTTACATGAAAGCGGATGGCATCTGAATCGTGAATCAGAGAGATGTTTCAAAGATTTGGTGGCATGCAGCTGTGAGGTTGAGGATTGTAACCAACTTAAATCCCATTCGCTCACCTGTCACTTTCCAAGCATGTCAGAGAACCTACAGGGGCCTTCAGGCAAACTAGAACAGCCAAAGGACCTCTCTAGAGCCACTGTTTGGTCTGTCCACTCTGAGCTTCTGTAGAAACATGGCAGTGCAACATGGCAGACTGTGATGAAGAGGACCTGCTCACTATGTAGATATGAAGGGTTCACTCTAAGCCAACAGAACATGATTCTTGGAGAGCAAACGAAACAACACATATTTGTAGGCTATCCCGGAAGTTAGCATCGCCAATGGGTCTATTGATTAATCCCCTATGGGATTTTTGCATTGGATTTTTGTAATGCAGAAAATAAGCTCATGCTTACATGTTTTGTTCAGCGCGATAAACTTGTATAAAGTTTGAAGTGTCAATGCAGCCAACAGAAGTAAAAAGCTAACGTTATGCTACAGTGAACTACGAGAGTTCCTGTCCGTGTCCAGCGTGATGATGGTTAATGTCCCCGACAGCCACTGTAGTCTCATTTAGCCACTTGTTAGCAAGCGCCTTTTTAATGAAACGTAAAAACTTCAAAATTCACAAGTGGAGGTGTTTACTCACATATTTTTCATTGTACAACAAACGCAAACATCTCTGTAGCTTTTATAGCCACAGACATTATTTCAGTCACCCAACCTAAAACCCATTCAAAACCTTCATTGAGTTTGAGAGGACAGTCCCCAGGGCGCTACTTCCTGGTTTGAGAACTCATTCCTGTGGCACCCCTATACACTAAAGAACACATAATTATAAATATTACATTTCATTTTTCCCAATACATCCTCCTGAAGGGTACACACTGGTCCTTTAAAAGAACTCCACAGAGAGAAACAGGCTTGTACAAAGTGACCAGTGACCTTCTTATAGCCGAATATCCTTGGCAATGTTCAGATTTAATCCTTTACACCTCAGCCTTTGGGGCCAAAGAGAGAGGGAGAGGGAGGGTGAGATGAGGTGATATGTCTGTCTGTGGGTGTGCGTGTGTGTGTGTGTGTGTGTGTAGTCAGGGAGCTGGCTTCATTCAGGCTGAAATAAATGTAATTTATCCTAAAGGACATTTTCTTTCCATGTGCTGCAGACAAACACATTTTCATTTATACAGATACACCAACAGATTTACATCTTAAGGCGACTTACTGTTGTTTTTTAAGACACTGTGATCAACCGAGACAGAGAGAATTGTACTAGTTTGGGCAAATATGGGGCCTCAGGCCTCCAGGGGGCCCTCTAATGCTACCTGCCACTGCAGCTGCACTGTGAAATCCATGGTTTAGTCATGGTTCATGGCCACTGCATCAGTCTTTTCACCTCCCATCATACTGAAACAGGCTAAAACATGGGTTTTGGGATACAAGTTTGACAGGTTACCACTTGTGTCATATGCCTTTCTTTCGCTCTACCTGCTTGTAATACTGTAGAGGGGACAGACAGCAAAACATCTTGCCTTATTGACATGTCGTTTCTGCAAGCAGCAGCATTTCACACTAGCTGACAACATTGATACACCGTAGCCAAGTGACAAGGGGNNNGACTGGTGCATGATTATGATAAGGTGGTGTTTTGACTATTAAGTGTCCTGATATGTAATTTTGTGCCAATAGTTGGCTTCAAATAGAGGTTGACACTGCAGCTTAATAAAATTTAAATTAGGTATTACAGGTTAATTTTATCATTGGAAGGTCAGGCACAGACAGCGGCATGGAATAATAATTGGCCACCATTCAAGTGTGGTTAACTCATCTCTTCATCTGTCTTTTCTCTGTCTGCAGTCCTCTTTGGACAGTTTGTGCTGTTCCAGACGTCTCTAAATGATGTGGTGGAGATCTATGATGGACCCACTCAACAAAACACACTTCTGTCTTCTCTCTCTGGGTCCCACTCTGGTAAGTATGGATGGACAGATAGAGGACCCGAGGCCCTGACCATATCTTTCTTTCTTATCTTGTCTCTCTTTTGACTCTGTCTCCCTCGCCCTAGGTGAGTCTCTCCCTCTGAGTTCAGGAAACCAGATCACGATCAAGTTTACCACGGTCGGACCAGAAACGGCTAAGGGATTTCACTTTGTCTACCAAGGTCAGCCAAACACAAGTAGCCAGAGTTGTTATTTAAAGGTCCCATGTTGAAAAGACCAGGAAACGCTGACCAATTGGAGCAGACGGGGCTTTTTTGGGAGGGGGGCTTAAAGAGACAGGCAGTTAAAACGGAGCATTTCAGGAAAGGGTAAATATAGGTATAATCAGACAGACAGAATGAGAAAAGGAATGTTTTTACATTAAAACACAAATGTATTGTTTAGTCGGAACCAAAAATACAAGTATGAACCAGAAAATAAGGATAGTAGCTTCCTACTATTCCTACTACTTCCCTATTAAACGATCATTCTTGTTGTTAGTAGCCATTTTCAAACAAAAATAAGATATTTTTAGGTTCTAGGATTTGCAGAAAAGGCTTATATTCCACATTAGCAGGGGGGTTTGTTTAAATGTGTGCTGTGATAATTGCTGCATCATAAACCTTGGCTCGCTGGATATTATCGGGTGTCTTCTAAATTTTGTAGAAGTGTCCATTTTCAATATCATGCCACAGTATGATTTATGTTTTTCTGTGTTTTTAATTTGTATGTATTTAACCTGAGAAAGCCAAATTGAGATTAAAAAAAATCTTTTTCACAAGTGTCATGGCCACGAGAGGCAGCAATAACTGTACGTTCCTTATTTCTGCAGCTGTACCGAGAACCAGCTCCACGCAGTGCAGTTCAGTCCCTGAGCCGCGCTTTGGGAAGCGCCTCGGTAATGACTTTGCAGTTGGCTCGTTGGTGCAGTTTGAGTGCAACCCTGGTTATGTCCTGCACGGCTCCACTGCCATACGGTGTGAGAGTGTACCTGACAACCTGGCACAATGGAACGACACCCTGCCAACATGCATAGGTAAATATGGATCCAGACATTAGGCAAAAGACATTTTCCTGCTTCGAATGCAGTAACACCATAAGATGCTTTATCTGCCAGACCTTAAGTCTAACTATGTCCAAGCTGTCCCCCGGGCAGGGGAAGAGATAGTACCAATGACTTTCTGTTTCCCTGTTACTTGCAGGCAGAGTGTTGTTCTAACCTCTGCTTTTCTCTCCTTTCTACTCGCTCTCAGTTCCCTGTGGGGGTGCGATGACCTCTCGTCGAGGGACCATCCTATCGCCTGGATACCCAGAGCCCTACGACAACAACCAGAACTGTGTGTGGAAGGTCTCCGTTCCAGAAGGGGCAGGAATACAGGTAGCACCTGTCACACGCTGCTTCCTGGCTGACCTATCTATCATTGACTTAAAAGCTGAGCAGGCAGGATGTCAAGGAAGATAAGATATTATTAGAAGGATGAATGGATGGATGGTTTGTGAGAGAGGGACCATCCAGAGATAACTAGATAGGATCTAATCGTAACAGATAATGCCTGATTGTGTGTAAGCTAAACTGCTCTCACGGACAAATACAAAGGCAAAGATGCCTGACACAACATGGAGTCTGTTACACATATCTGACAGACGCCTCACAGCCAGTGCAGGTGTGTTTTATATCATTTGAGTTATTCTTTTTGGTAATTAAGCCTTGTCTCATGTCTCCTTTTATGCTGTGTGACAGATTTACTGAATAATTATAGCAATTAACAAACATGTTTTGCTTCTTTCCTAAATTTATTCAGAAAATTGGCAAATTTGTAGACCACTGTAACAGATGCAATCCAATGGCAATGTTGGTGCTTTTATTCATAACAAATTCTGTCTTCTCCTTTATCTGCCTTTCCAGATACAAGTTGTCAGTTTTGCCACCGAGCATAACTGGGACTCTTTGGATTTTTACGATGGTGCTGACAACCACGGACCGAGACTGGGCAGCTACTCTGGTAAACTTTTTCACATTTATTTTTATATTTTTACTCAAAATGCTACACATATCATTGCTGCTCTTGCCAAAAAGTAATTTGGAAAATGACAGTGATTAAGTGTGAGACAAATTGCAAGTTGCAAATTACAAAAGATTAGCGAGTAGGAATCAATTATCTCAGTTGTATTATAGGATATAAAAAATAAAGTAGCGGGAGGGAGGGCACTGGGCAGGCAGAGCAGGGTGTGTTCAGAGCGCAGCTATTGGGCTACAGCCACAAGTCTTTTTTTACTGCCAAAATATTTAATATGAATATGAATTATGAGCTCATGCAACCACTGAATCTTGCATGGCAAATGTGTCTATCCCCGCACCATAACTCACACGTGGGCACCTGGGACATACACATTCACACATGCACACACAGTGTTGCCAACTTCAGCCACTTCTCTGACCCTTTTAGCGACTTTCTGGGAAGTGGGTAAGCTCAGTCACAGTCTTCTCTGGCAGCAGCAGCAGCGTCCCTCCTCTCTTGCCATGAGCATGCGAGAAGGACTCAGTTACTATGGTTACAGGCATCAGCAATGTCAGGTCATTATGTCGGGGCTTTACCTGAATGTTATGAGTGTGGGCCAGAGGATCATTTAAAATGTAAGTCAATGTGAAGTCCTGCAAAAAATGTAAATGGGTGTAAATGTGATATATAGGCCTAATTGCAATCAATTTTTGAGTTTCATATGTAGAGAGTGCAAAAAAAGGCATCACAATAAAATAAATTAATAAAAACTCTTCTCCATGGACCCCTTATTGAGGTCCAGGTTAAGCCCCAATGTTTACTGTATGCCATGTTTACTTGTATCACATTGATGAAGTCCAGCCCACATCTTAACAGCACCACAGAAAGCAGCTGCATTTCCTCTGACTGCCTGATATTTCAAGTATTACAAATATGCAATGCATAGATGAAGGAGATTATTGTTGCATTATTGTATAATCAGCCTGATCAATACACGCATGTGCCCTTACTATCTATTAGGTTTAGACTGTGCCGCTCACTGAAATCAGATAGACTCATGTCTGCAACCAGGGTCTGGTTTTACAATACGGTAATTCATACAATTAAGAATTCAACTGTGACAATTTTGAATGATAGAGTCTCTGAGAAGACATTACTGAACATCATTCAACATTTTCAAATGAATTAAGGTTTCAGTCAGTCACAGCTGCTTAGTTAGTGGTGGTTGTACATAGGAAGTAATGCATTTTCAAAGGCAGTGAACAAGACTTCATTCCCTATATAACAAAATATAGCTTGCCAGTTAAATGCATCGTGCAAAGAAGAGCATTGCATGGTGTCATGATGTTTTGGGGCTTGCAGTATGCTGACCATGTGCCCCCCTGCTAAGAATGCAATTAGAGCTAAACTGGTCCCATCCAGAGTCTCCCAGCAGGAGCTGAGAAACACACCCGCTGACACTGACACCTGTTTATCTGGGATTTCTTGAAAGACATACGTTGTATGAGAATTTTTTTCGCCGCATAGCTAATTGATCCTTTTTCCACTGTAATTCTGTGCTAGGAATAGATATTCTCTAAGCAACCTATGACATGATGTGTCAAACACATTACTTCAAAAGACAATACAGTTATTCATATTTCTAAATGCTCCCAAAATGTGCTGCACAATGTCATTAGCTCATTTTAACAGAGAGGGGGTGAAATGAAACTCTCTGGTTCTGAACTTCCTGTGGGAAGAATGAACATGTCCGTCCATTTGTTGATTAAAAGCTCCATTAGCACTCTTTACTTTTCTCTTTTTAAAGCACACCATGTGAACTTACTTTTCACTGGCTCACTAATTTCTCTGATTCTGCTCGTCTCCCCCGTGTGTGCGTGCGTGTGTGCGTGCGTGCGTGCGTGTGTGCGTACACACCCACGGACTCCCTTTCCATTTGCTGAGTAGCAACACATGAGATGATTTACAATGTATACAATTGGTCTGTGAGTTTCCTGCGACACTAAACCAGTGCAGGTTAAGGCTAGAAATGCCATCATGGTTAAAATAAAAACACTTGGTCAAAATGTAATGATTCTCAATCATTTACCAGGTTTAGGTCCCAGACCGTGGTCCACCTGTTATTGATCTCAGTTGATGACTAAATAGGAAGATTTTTTCAACTCATATTTTATGTTTTCCTGTTTGATTTTTGCAACTGATTGCCAACAATGAAACAATCATATCTGAGGTATAACCCCTAACTGAAATTCAATTTTTGTTACATGTTTTATTCACAGTTAGATACTCTATATACTTCACTCATTCATGCAGAACTAAACTACATATTTCGTTTCACCTTTTTCTCCAGAAAAATAAATAAATCAATAAAAAGTGTGTCTGGTCCAAATACTGGCTCTGACTACAGTGGAAGTCCCTCTGCTCCAGTGACTCATATTCAACCAAAAAATGTGTTCAGTCTGGCTGAAGCATTCCTCTAGATTCATTCACTCGTGTAATTCGAGCAGCCCTCCAAAGGACAAGTCAGCATCTTCCGGGGATACTAATACAGCTTTTAGAGAAGAAAAGTCATCTGATTATCTGCTAGTTGTGTTAAATAATCTATGGAGGGACTTTAACATCTTTATGTCAAACTGGATAAGAGATGATGTAGTTGGCAGGGAAGTGATAGCGGCAGTATTTCCATATCCAAGTCAATTATTATTTATTTTTATTGAGCCAAAGAAGATTACACATCCAGTATATTGTTGCATCAATGCTCATTTACATGTATATGAAAGAATTATACAATTCTATTATGTACATTCACACATATGAAAGCAGAAAAGATGAAATATATAAGGTTTTACATTGAGATTGGAGCAGTATCAACAATAAGATAAGTAAAAAGAGAAAAAAAATCTTTCAAAAGAGAAATAAATGTTATTAAAATCGCCGAATATGAAATAAATGTGACATAAAATAAATCTAAATCCAAGAAAAGGGAACATAACTCAGATAAGACAGTGTAGGAACACTGGTTTCCTACCTTTAAATTCCCACTTAGTCTTCATTATCTTCCACATAAAAAGTCATTAATGGTGATAAAACTTTTTTTTTATTACTAGGGTTAATTACAACTGTTAATTGATATTGTCATACATCCCGAAATAACTGTTATGGTTAAATCCATGCAGTTAATTATTCATCATCATTCATCATTTATTATCGAGTCAAAATGTTTTTTTTATATTCCATTATGATAATGAATGAGGTTTTCTCTGGAACGCTACCAGCGGGGGGGCCGCAGACTGTTCAGAAATGTGCTAATTAATTCCCCTCACAACAGGCAACCAATAACATCCATCGGCCTATTTCACTGTTCATTCCCTTCAACTTTGATGGGGTTAGCTGACACACCTGCCACTGAACAGAAAAAAATGACATGCAAGTCAAAACAAGCTCACCGGCCTCTAAGAAAATGTCAAAACTCCACAGGTGGCGACTATCAGAAGACACTTTCGCCGCTGTTGCATCTTCAAGAAAGCCAAAACAATGACATTTTTACTAAGAAGGAGATAAGAGCAGGTTAATATTCCTTTACATTAAAGTGTATCATCTGCTATTTTATTGTGAAGGGCCCTGACAGAATCACACTGTTGCACAGTGCCAGCTTTGCTTTAGTAGTGCAGTTTTTTCTTTTTTTTACTTTGTACTTTCCCTTGCCATCCTAAGTAGGTCAAGCCAACATTTGAAAAGTGGTTTCAAATAAAACAGATGTCTCATATAAAAGTAATTCCTTTTTCCCTCCTTCGAGAACACTTCACAAACAAAAAAAGTGAAAATGTAGGTTTGGGAGGCCTTTGTTGTTTCCTTTGCTGTCAGATAACTAAGATCCTTTGCTTTCAACCTTCAGTTAAAAAATGAAAAAATGCGATCATGGTCCTCTGTTGCTCTCTTCCTCTCTCCTTGCTTTCAGGCACAACTATCCCGCCTCTCCTGAATAGTACATCTAACAACCTATATCTCAGCTTCAGCTCTGATATTAGCGTCTCAGCAGCTGGGTTTCACCTGGAATATACAGGTAACATATTTGTTCTTTTACAGCTTCATCTGCAGCACATGCTTTTTGTACATACTGTAATAATGTTGTGTTTATTTCACATTTCTTACCAGCTATTGGCCTGGAGTCATGTCCAGAGCCTCAGACTCCAAACTATGGAATAAGACAGGGAGACAGATTCATGGTGGGAGACGTCGTACAGTTCACCTGTGAACAAGGATACTCCCTTCAGGTAAAATACAACCTTCATGTATATAAACTCTTGGCTTCTGGGGATATTGGAGGATACATTTCAGATACACAGAACACACACATGCACTGCAAATTGCAGTTGCGTAATGCAACCCGACTGCCAAATACGTATGTGAAATCATTAAAGGCTGCTGAGCTTTTCTGATGTGCCGCCATTCACTCTTTTTATCCCCTGGCTGCACAAACCAAGAACTATTTAAACTGTGAATCAGAAGGAAACCCCGCTCTCGGGTGGTTTTCCCAGCTCTTACTAAACATACAACTCTGGTGTGGTTCGCACAACTCTTGCATAATGTATGTCTCTGGTGTGGTCTGCCCAATTTCTGTGGAGCACTGTAGACAGCTCTAATGGAGGTTTGCCTTCCTCATGCTTAATATACAGGTCTGCATGACTACAGCTCTACAGTATTAATGCAGAATATTGCTGAGCAACACTTTTAAACCAAATTATTTATTATCTGCTGCAATTCCCCAGCAGTTCAACATACAAGGTGTAATTTTCTGCTGCGAGTGGCTTCTCATTCAAAACAGTTACAAAAGACGGAGCGGTGCCGTCATTGCAGTCACTTTCTACCATTAGAATTTCTTTAGTGTTTATTTTTCAGGAGGTTTTTGGGAAGCAGAATTAGAGTTCTCCTCCTCTCTGAAACTAATGGATCCACTGATTAAAACGGGTCAAAACACTGAATAAAGAAGTTTCACCTTAAAAATCAGTTTTTCTCTCCGCTGTTTGGCTCAGGGCTGAGTTGCTGCTAACCTTTTCTCAGCTTGTTTCTCTGATAACTTTATATCCAGACATTCAGTAGGTTTCTACCAGGAGCCGAATTATCCACAAAAGTCTCCCCATCTCCAAAGTAAACAGACCTGGTGATTTAAATCAGTAAAAACACAGAATAAAGCAGTTTTATGTTAAAAATCTGTGTTTGTCTGATGCTGTTTGGCAAGTGACCTCCGATGATTAAAATCCTTTCCTAAAAAAGACCCTCCTAAAATCCAGATAAAATATCGACATCAAGATCTACACATCGTTTCATGAAGACAGCTTTAAGCTTAAAACTGGATAAAAAAGTAAATTTATGACAGCTTCTGGCAGACGAGCACAATGCTAACTCATGCGCAAAGAAGATAAGACGCCATTGACAGGCGTCACACACAGAGCGTTATCTTGATCAAAAATACAGATTTGAGCATTTTTGGGGAAACATTTGGTATAACGTAAGTGCACAACTCAACAAAATATAGAACAAGTCTGGTGGTTTTTAGATATTTGAATGCGGAAAAGTTACATGTTGTACTTTTGAATGATGACATATTGTGGTTGCTTTGACATTTCTAGGGCAATGCCCATATCACCTGCATGCCCGGACCTGTTCGAAGATGGAACTACCCTGTACCACTATGTCTTGGTGGGTGCACACACACACACACACGCACTCACGTGTGCATGCAATCCAGCATGGATTTATTAACATTTGTGCAAAACATCGGTGCTGCAGAAATGATGCAAGCATTCTCCAATGCGTAGCCTCACTCTCTGGAAAATAAGCCGTTTGATCAATATGCTGTTCTGTGATGAGCTGATTATTTAGTATTCTGTGCAGGATATGATTAAGCTTTTAAACTGATGCAAAGCTAAGTCAGAGTCTGCCATAAACATGCAGAGTGTGCCAAAGCATCAGCATGCACTGAGGCAAACTAGAGGAAACAAGCCCTGGACACACATCTACTTGCACAATGGTAATTTATTCAAAAAGGGTATTTATTTAAGACTCGGAATATTAATGTGTTATTCAAAATGATGCAAAATGTCAGGTTGAAGATACTCAAGTGTCCAGTCAGCAGCAGCATCTTAAAAAAAGAGAAGTACTCTCCGTCTGCTGGACTGCTTTTGATGTGTTGCTTTTAACACTGAAACACTTTTTACCTTCTTTCTCTTTTCCTGTGCTGTGTGTGTCTGTGTGTGTGTGTGTCTCCAGCCCAGTGTGGTGGGTCCATGACAGATGTAAGTGGAGTGATTCTAAGTCCTGGTTTCCCCGGCAACTACCCAAGTGGATTAGACTGCACATGGACAGTCAACTTACCTGTCGGCTTCGGTAAGAAACTTTGAACTTGTGTGCTGTTCTCTTTCTGTTTCTATGTGTTTTCTCTCTGTTTCTATTCAATTACTCACTCTCTACTCTATTTAATCAATGCCGGTGGCCTTTATTCACGTTGTTAACGAGTGGCTACAGATTAAGCCTCAACAAATACACTCAAGCTTTGCTAATTGCTTGAAATGTCAAATACTTTCTCAGGTATCCATCTCCAGTTTCTGAACTTCTCCACCGAAGCGATCCACGATTACTTGGAGATCCGCAGTGGAACGCTGGAGCTGGGCTCCGTCATCGACCGGTTCAGCGGTCCGGTCATCCCAAAGCCTCTGTTCAGCACCACCCACCAAACCAGCTTCTTCTTCCACAGCGACTATTCACAAAACAAACCAGGGTTCCACATCACATATCAAGGTAAATGTTGTCTCCAAGCAAAGAAAATGAGAGCAGGAATGTGTTTTTCCTTTGGTGAAATCGGGGTCTGTTGCCAATGTAGAAACTCTGTTATTAAATTTATACTGTTGACTGCCTGACTGTTCTTTTCTCAGGAGCAGCTAACAACAAAATGATCTACTTTTTCAAAAGACAGGAAAATATTTTTGGAATTCTAAAGCAGTAACTAAAAAATCCAGCATGCACACACGTCCTCATTATTGGTTTAATTTCAGTGATGAGATGACTTTTCTATTTATTCTGTCTGACACTAAAAAGGTGTCTTATATTTATTATGACAACTTTTGTGGATAGCCTAAATGTGTTATGGCTAATTCCATTAATGTGCAAATTACACACTGATGAATAATACCTTTTGTTTCATGACAAGGGCACAGCTAAAGTGTTTTAAACCGGGAAAAATAATGTGAGCACTAGCAGTTTTATTGTTTCAAACATTATTATTTCAACCACTGTTTGTCTTCCTCAGTCATTCTTTTCTTTGGCTGTCAAAAATTCACTGTGACTAAAACGTTTAAATGGCAGACTGTCACACTTAATTTGTGAGTGTTTTGGCAACTTTAAAAGAACAAGCATGAACTTTTTCGGTGCATGATAACCGTGTCAAAAAGTTATTAATCTTATTTTTCATCTAGAATTCTGCAGCCTTCTTTTCATATTTAAGATTTGTATGCTTTCATGTGAAACAACCCAGAGGAGAGTTAGGCTTTTCTTGTACAGACCATGCACTTGATTGTATTTTTCTAAATTTTACTCTCTTGGTAATCGTCTCTCCAGCCTACCAGCTCCAGAGCTGTCCGGACCCTCGGCCATTTCGAAACGGCATCGTGATCGGCACAGATTTCAGTGTCGGGATGACGGTGTCGTTTGAGTGTCTGCCCGGATATTCTCTGATCGGAGAGGCTTCACTCACATGTTTACACGGAATCAGCAGGAACTGGAATCACCCACTCCCACGATGTGAAGGTAACACTGAAGATGCACCTATTACGATGTCAGAATGACTGTGTTTCATATGTTTACTGCGAGATGCGAAGTTGGCCCATGCTGAGTTGTGAGGGGAATACGAACCGTGTTAGTCACTTTATTTCTGTTAATTCTGCCAAAATCACTTCCTCAGAAAAAGGTTTTATACGGGGTTAGCAGCATGGGACCATCACGTACAGAAAAATGTCCAAATGAAACTATTCTTTCAGTCCAGAAGAGGAGTTTTTCAGAGACTATCCATTACTCTGCCTGTCCTAAAAGCACCCTCACTTGTAAATGCTTTTTAATAGCACTTCAGCACTGGCATCATCACTGCTGTGAATATTAGTGATGGTGTTTAATGTTGTTGCTGTCCTGACTTTATCAGAGAATGATTCCATTATTAAATAAAGTTATCGTACTCAGAGCTGACACTGTTTAACATAAAGTTTGCTTTTATTCAAACCTGCCAGCAATGTTTTCTACAAATAAGCCTTGAACTTTCTACTACAGTATAACAGTTGATACTTTGCTGAGAGCCAAAAATATAAAGCCATTTCAAACATATGCACCTTGTAAGTCAGTAAAAAATGAAATATGTTCCTTTGTAGGTTGAATAAATGGGAGAACCTAAATTACATCAGAGTATAAAAGAAATCTGGATGTTGTTATTAAATCTTACTATCCAAACTTTATGACAAGGAACTGCACAGTAATTCTATTTTTCTTAACTTTTTTAGTTTTATTACATTTTTCAAACAGACACACCATAATGTTACATAAGTTGATCAAGGCTGGATCATAATAAAAGAAGGAAAATAAATAATAAAAAGAGAAATGAGTCACTGTGCTTACATAACCAGAAACAAAATAT
>CAFUXE010000898.1:939276-953034 GCA_903364295.1 Serranus cabrilla
GTGGAGTGTGAGAGTTCCTCCTGGACACGGGATTTACATCAATTTTACTGTACTGAGCACCGAGCCCATATATGACTACATTACCGTCTGGTAGGTGTTACTTACTTATTCCATTCACTTGTTTTCCACTTCTTTACTGACACTGACTGTCCACCTTGTTCTGTTTGGAAAAGTGTATTTACATTCAGACAACATTGTTTTGCATCACAAGTTTTCTGAAATGTAGTATATATATGCAAATGAGACGGGAATGTTTTCATTACATATGAGCTCATTTGCATGTATTTCAAGGACATAAATCTGAACATTGGATAAAGCAAATTTCAGAGTTATTTTCTTTTCTTGACATATTAGATTAACAGTTTTTTACGGAAGGAAATTGGGATATCTCATTTTATCATTTCACCATCAACTACCATCAAAAGCCAGAAAAAAATATATTTTCGTCACATTTTTAGGAACAAAATGTTCTATAAATCAGGACAGAAATATTGTAGTTACTTTCCAGCTTTAGTTACTTTGGAGATTCAGATTATTAACACAATATATAATCAACTTATATCATTATTATGAATAAGGATTCCTGTCAGAAGATTTAATGTGAAATGTGTAATTTTCTGCAGCTCCCAATCAAAACAATAACAAAAGACAGCATGCTGTCAGTTTCTCCCGGTGAGGACATCTTCAGTATTTATTGTTCATAAGGTTTTTACTGGAAGCCGAATTAAAATCGAAGCCACTTTGCTTTTTGAGTACTTGTGATGCGTTTTGCTGCAAATACTTCTCTACTTTGCTTAAGTGCTGCTTTTAATGCCTGACTTTTACTTATGATTTAGTATTTTTGTATCACATTGTAATGCTACTTTTAAATTGCTTTTGTACTTTTCTCCCTGCTGCTAAATAGCTTTTAATTTGCACCATATATTAGAACTTCTGCTTCACACACACACACACACACACACACACACACACACCATCTCTCTCACACAGGATGTCACGCTCTTTAACATCTTTTCAGAGCCGGCCACTAATTGGCCAAATTCCTGCAAGGGTTACTATGACTACCGACATCTCTCCTTGAATATAAAGCTACTCTGACATAATTTCCTTCTTGTCATGTTTTATCCGTCTCTCTTTACCCATAAGTCTCTCTCTCCCCGTCCCTCTGCTCCTCACACTATCTCCAAGTCTCACTCGCTCCTATATGTATTATACAATACATCTTTCTCTCCCCACCTGCCCAGCCTTGACTCCTCACTTCATTATTCTTCTTAAGGAGAGCAGCCATTGGCAACAGCAGACGTTTTGTCAATGCAAAATGTTTAAACAGCGCTTAGATACCACGTTACATAGTTATCTGCAGGTACAAGGTGGCAGCAGAACCATAAATAGGCCGTGCAATCTATTTCTACGGTTGTCATGCTGCTGCCCCGTCTCTATAGCTAAAGCCTGTTTCCTATAAATAGACAGCAGGGTGCAGCATCAACAGTTTAGGAACGTCACCTGGCATACAGACATGGAGAGGCAGGGCTCGGCAGGGAAAACACAGCAACCGCAGTGTGAGACACGGTTTGCTGCTGATACATTCCCATGTATTTTTAGACCAACACAGAAGGACCAAATGTCTGTCTTGTACTTTTGTTAGCCTGTCATGATGTAAGCTCTGTCAGCCTTCCAGATTTCCTGGCTTGGCTTGTTCCACAGCCCTCAGGAAACTCTTTCAAATGATTATAGCTAAAAAATCTGGTATCTATTTAGAAAGTCTGGCTACACAATGTACCTTTTCCTGACACGCAGCCGGGTGACCCAGTGTAAAACACCAACTATCTCAAAGAATTACTTTAATAGTCGTCTTCCGCCAGAGAAAGATAGGTGCACCAAGAAATTGAACGCTGTCAGATGAAAGCAGTGCCCTTTTTCTCCAACCTGAATGAATTATCCCATCCAATGACCTCAGGTTAGTCACAATGACATCTAAAACTATTTGCCTCAGACTCAAGTAAAGTTGAAAAACTTCGCCTTAGAAAGATCTAGTTAAAACAGTGGGCTGTGGGAACGTTATTATACCAGTTTGTCATATTTAACCTGAAATAATCTCACAGTCAAGCAAAAAAATTTAAGAGGAGCAGCTAAAGATTATTTGAATAAACTGTAACTCTATTCATTATCAGTTTGATATTATCCTAAACAGGGCTGGACTGGGATGAAAAAATGGTCCCAGAGTTTCAATCAAAACACAGAAAATAAGGATGGATAACTTTCACTCTTTTATAAAAATACAATAACATGCAACACAATGAAGCTAACCTGCAGGAAACTCACATGAACAGTGGAAACTCTACTGCTCACACTTTCACAACCTTTTATAAATCCTTGTTGTTGCTTTAAGCCTTAATCTTCAATCTTTTAATTGTGAAGCTTTTAAATTCCAGAAAGTCTTTTCAAAATTCCCAAGAGCCCGAGATGCTGTAGATGACGTGGTGTCAGAGAGCCACAGATTTGTAATGCAGAAAAATCAAGAGATAAAAAATCCAATCTTCAGTTTGAGAAGCTAGAATCAGAGAATGTTTGACATTTACTGTTTATCAGCTGCTAGATCATGTAAAACACAATCATATCAACCAAATGTGAAAGCTTGTCTATCTGAAAATAGTCGACATTTGAAGAAATGCTTTTTTATTTATTTTAGCTGCACAGTTTAGTAGTTGCTGCAAATACGATCCAGTGCAACAGCTCATTTTGTTCACCCTCTGGCCCGAGGCTTCTTTAGCGTATAGATGAAGCTCACAGCTGCAGTACATATGCAGCGTGGTGTTCTCACACCACCGTCCTGTTGAGCCGTTCGCTGTCCACCCACAGCCGATTCTGTGAATTCCATGAATCGGCCGCACGGCATGTTCCTGACCCTGCTGTCAGTCGGAAAAGTGGACAAACTGCTGAACTCACACAAAGCGAAGATAGCAACTGCACACAAACACACGGAAAAGGAAAAAAAAAACCTCACAATCTCAGTCACACAGCCACAAAGTCGGCTCCCTGTTGAGAGCACAGTGTCAGTGGTAAAGGTGTGATTTTCACAGCAGTCTCCTCAGTCCAGAGCCAGCCAACCTGACAGTCAGTTAGTCTGCTAATTGGACTCATACTGGGAGGCTTACTACAGATTCCCATTGTCAGGGTTACCATATATGACACAGATTTCTCCTCACGCTACCTCATAAACTAAAGCCTTCCCTGTACTCAATGTGTTGCCATAAGTGCTCATAACTGTTAGTGTGTGTTTGCATCACAATGAATGAAACCGACTCCGAACCACTCAATGTGAATGCGTGCAGCGGATGATTCCTTACGTAACCTGACAGGTATAATTGGCCTCATTCAAAAACACTTAACAGCAGGAAATAATCATTCCATTTAACTTCATGATGATACTTTTTAATCACTGATAATGAGCCAGCTATTGGTTAGTTCCAGTCTGACAGCTGGTGGGTCGGTCATTAAAGGTGAAATATGCGTGCGACTTTGCACAGAGAGCCTGACCTGCCAGTTGACAGATATCTGCCTGTCGGCCTTCTCTGGTAATTGTGCAACTTTTCATGAATGCCAGGCTGATATTAGCGGCAAAACCGAAGCCAAGTCTACAACAGGACTCGCATTTGTTATTCTTATGATCTGACGACAGTTCAATCAATATTTATGAACTTGAGCATCCCAAAGCAGGAATAAGAGAGCCAGGGCTTTGAACTGTGTTGTTATCGAGAGACACAAAGGAGCTGCTCGTTTGTAAGTGAAGTGGAATCTGAGTTTGTGAAGGTTTTATGTCTAAATGAGCTTAGTGACATTGTAGTTTGGATTGTTTTGAGAGGAGAAGATGAGCCCGTACCCGTGCACAATTACTCTGGGCGCCAGCACCTTATCACACAATGTCGGACTCCATTCGCAGTCAATGGAGCAGCTCCAGGTTTTGCCTCATGAATATCGTCGAGTCTCTTCCATCTTTGTTTCTTGCCTCGGAGAAACCATTTCCTGATCACAAATAGCCATTAAACTGTCAGAAATGACTGCAATAACTTAAACAAATGATGCCTTAGGTTGACTTTTCTCTCCCATTGTTCCATAAAGAAAGATCAAGTCCATTGGTTTGCGGGTCTTTAGTCTCTAAGTGCCTCCTTTGTAACACAAGCTTTCTGTATGCGTGTGTGTGTTTCTCTCTCTGTTTCTTTATAGGGATGGTCCGGACCAATCATCTCCTCAGATTGGCCAGTTTAGTGGGAACACAGCTTTGGAGTCTGTCTACTCGACTTCCAACATCATCCTCATCAAATTCCACTCTGACTTCTCCGGAGCCGGCTTCTTTGTCCTCAGCTACCATGGTGAGACACTAACAACATTATCCATTTTGCCTAAGAGCTAGCGATGGAAACATTTGATTGAGTTTGTTCAGTTAGAAATACCATTCTCATTAACTTCCCCTGCAGTTTGCTTTGTTGACCTGAGGTATAGCGGTAAAACTATAATGCTATCATTAGTTGTAGCCAAAGTGATGGCATCGATCTGTTTGTTGTTGTGTTAGACTCTCTTCAACTTCATCCTCATTACGTTCCACTCTGATCTGATTCCTGACCATGAAGTTTGGTTTTTCACCAGAACTTTTTTCTCTCTGAGTGAAGTCGGCATCTTCGTTACAGCCTTCAACAGACACAGTTTAATTGTCGCAGTCCTGCTACTGCAGAAATGTCCTCTTCACAGTTATTGACCACTTTACATTTGGACATTTCAGAACTTTTATCAATCTGCTTTCCTTTTTGATCGTTACATTAATGCCACTTCTCTGTGATGGAAGTTGGGCTTACAAATGAGTCATACACTATGTAAAGGAACATTTTCCTATTAAAAAAAAACACAATACATAGACTTTTACAAAAACAATCATCTCCTATGACCCGGTCCTCTGCCTGTGTTATAATTATTTGTGGATGCACATACCATGATCTGTGTGTTTTGCTATCCACAAGTACAAAATTCCTTACGACGAGTTAAATGGCTAATTTGCTAATGCCATTTATCCTTTTTTTGATGATAATTTAATAAATATTGATACTGTTGGAAGGAAAAGTAGCTTTACAGTTATTAATAAAATCAATATATAGTACATCAATTAGATATACTTTGCTTTGCATCCAGCACATTCTTTTCTTGCGGTAGTGTTCAGTAGCTCTGCTGCTGTTGGACAATTGCCAAAGTTGTTTTGTTTTTAAAAAAATGAAAAAGTGACTTTCACTGAGAAGTTCATTATTCTTTCAACTTAACCTCTGTGTGAACAAGTTTCTTGTCTTGTTTACCTCCAGTTCCAATTTTCTTTGTACTAAAGTATTTCTATCAAATTAAAATAATTTCTATAGCTTTTTTTTTATAGCTTTACCTTTCAACCCAGAGGACAAACGCAACACAATCTAAAGAAAAACTAACTTTTTGATTACTTTCAAATGTTTTAATTGGTGCTGTTGCCATGCAACAATTCCATCATTCAAAAGGAAAAAGTAAACATTTGTTCACCACAAAACATTTGTTCTATATGAAAATTGAGAGACTTTCATGAAGTTTTTTATACTTGCCATTGAACACACATACGCAGTCATTTTTCCTCCACAGCGCTGAGCTGCTCTTTCTCCATGTCAAAACTGTCTATGCCATTCAGTTTTTCATTTCATTTCAATATCTTTGCTGTGGTCCTTCAGTGCACTTAGCTTTCCCTTTGTTTTACAATCCCAGTTTAAGATGAAAACCTTCCCCAAATCGTCTTTTTCTGTTTTCGCCCGTCTGCCTGCGGACATCAATCTTTGAGCACTCTGGCCTCTGTCCATTTTGTCTTTATCTATCTACTGTCATGTGAAAACATTTAACTCATGGTTTTCACTTGTTTCTGTGACAAATTGCAAGATTCTTTTTGTGCTGACCACATAGACTCACTTATTTCACAATCATGACTAAAGAGAGTAAATACACTCGTAAAGAGTCAAAGACAGAAACAATCAGGTCCATGACAGTGACCTGCCAATCCCCCCAAAAAACCTGTTTTATCGTCTAATTTACTGGGACCATAATTTACAAAATAAGCATCATGTGATATTGAAGAAGAGTTGACACTATAGATTGAGATCATAAACTCATCTTGAGAATGTTTATTGAAGCAATTAACCAAGTGAGACGTAGTGTAATTCTCCCATTGACTTGCATACAATCAGACTTGTTTTACAGCCAGTGGTGTCGTCTCCTGCTGGCCGTTAAACAGAATGCAGGTTAAAGTAATGATGGCAGCATCAGCGTGATGTGGTTTTTGTCACAGCCTTCAATTAAATGAGTGAAAAGTCCACATGAAATAAAGCCTATATTTTATATTTCTGTATACTCCACAACAGTGTCTCTTTGTTTTTTTGTCCTGTCACTAGAAATGATATAAAATAATATATACAATAGATATTTTTAAACATATGTCTTCATTAAGTCCAAGTCTGTGTTTAGAGTTATGTGGAGACGTCAAACAGTCAATCCTAAAACATTTTACTTCAACTAAAAGATAGCAGAGAAATTAGTTGCAGATGAACCTAAAGTTAGCCATCACAATGCATTATCATCAAACTAAGAGTAAGCATGACACTTGTTATTTTGGCAATGCAGTGTTTTCCCCACACAGTAAAGAAACGCTGCTTATAATCCTCATCCTTGTCAGAAAGTTCCTGAAAAGGAGCATTTTTGAATGGAGGTTTAATTTGACAGAATGGCTTCTAATGAGTGTAACTTTCTTCACTCCCTTTGCCCTTCACAACACATTCAGTCATATATGTGTTTATCTCCCGCCCTCGTGAAGCGTTACCCACTTCTTCTCAAAAGTTTTTCTTCTGTGCTCTTTAGTGAAAACACGTCAAGTTGTTTTTTTTGAGCAGGCTTTCCTTTTTCAGACAGACGTCACGCTGTTAATGAATTTGTGTTGGCAGGTTCTAACTGTCAGCTGTCACACTCGCACAGGAACAGTACCATCTGATGGATTCAAGTTTATTTTCAATTTGTGCTTTATTGGAGACTGTACAGCAGAAAGTGGCAGGGGATGATGGGTAAGAGGGAGAGGGGAGGACATGTATGGCAGTGGTCGTTAGCATCACTTCTGTTTTATTCGGCAACATAAGAAGAAAAACTAAAAAGACAGGCGAAAGTGAGCAGGAGGTAACCACAATGCGAGCCAGATGGACACCATATTTGAAAGTGCCGAGGTGACTTTGTTAATAAATACAGGAAGAATAGGCATCATACTGATATGATTCCTTTAGCAGGAGGTTGTCACAACAAGTTTCGACATTTCTTCTTCAGTGTCCTTTAGTGACGCAACTGAAATTCAGAATGTCAGAGTTTGTATCGCAGACAGCTGCTGAAGTGCAGTTTCGATTCGAAATGCCAAATCAACCCCAAAGGAAGCATCAATCCACTGTTTGGGGATGTTCATCTGTGTCACCGTCCTTCTATTTATTTATCTCTGGGTCAAGGTTCTGACTGCCAGGGCCTCCATGCAGAGATGAGAGCCATACAGTGGCGGATAATGTTGTCACAGACGTGAGACTGAGAAAGCCAATGTGACATGAATGTGGAAGTGGCTATAAAAAAATGGTCTTGGAGCTTAGTGAGATCAATGACTGCTCACAGTGATCCTCTCCTCTCACGCACAGAAGCATAGACACATACACACATGCACACACTCAGACATGCACACGCTGGCACCCACACACACACAGACAGACCACAGGGCTTTGATATGCATGAGAGCAGCAGATACTATTGGCAGGTCTCATTTTCATAGTCAATTTCATCCTGACTTATAGCCCTCAGCCCTTTCTCCCTCTCACTCCCTTAGTCCTCCCCTCTCTCTGTCTGCATCTGTCTGTATTCTCTCTATCCCCCTCACTTCTTCCTCCCCCTCTCTCTCTCTCTCTGTTAGTGAGTGATCTATGGTCATGCAGTAATATTGATTACAGCCCTCAGCTCAGTAGCTGTGAATCAGTTCCTTTTTATGATTCAAGGCAGTGCTGTATCTGTGTAGCCGCTCTGTTTTTTGATTCCTCGCTCCGCTGGCCTGACCACATGAACTCAAAAAAAGTGAAGTTAAACTGAAACAAGCAAGTTTAAATAAAATCGACAGACAAGCAAGTTGAGTCACTTGGTTTTCTAAAAAATGTCTCAGTCAGGAACAGACAACTGGAAGCTTTCACATTAGTGCAGGTGAAGTGAACAGTAAGAAAGTGAGTCGACCTTGAAAGAATACAGTGAAATCTTGGAGACTCGGCTGGCACTTTTTATAATTAATGGCGGCCATTTCTATCTTATTTAGACAGACTGAATTGGCGCTCCCTCCCATAGCATAAGGGTCTAGATTTATTCAGTCTCCTGTTGGGCTGTACAAGCTCCATTAAGCCTGCACTTTATTTGGATGGATGTTTTAGTCTTCTCAATTAACTTATTTTTTTATGTATATATGTCCAATGTCTTTACTTTCTTTATCTTGTTTAACTTTTATTATGACCAATTTGATTCAAAAATATTTTTCTTTTTATACCATCTGCTGTCCAAAATAGAATTGTTGCTGCACAATATTGTATTGTATAAAGAAATAATAATAAACTAGCTTTTTTCAGTTTCCAAACATTGGAAAGTCTTTTTTCGGTTTTCTCTCGGAGCTTGGATTTGCCGGCTGCATTTCCTCTCACACACTCTTATATAATGTCCTCTCTTTGTCCTCTCTCCTCTCCTCGGCTGTTCCTGGTCTCCTAGCCTACCAATTAAGGGTTTGCCAGCCTCCTCCAGAAGTGCCCAATGCTGACATGCTGATGGAGGACGGCGAGCTGGAGATAGGTGAGTTGTCTGTCTGCCTGCAGTGCCTCGAGACATGTCAGTTTGATGGAGGAAGCAAACCTCAGACTGGGAACTCTCCAGTTCTCAACATGAGTACAAATATCACCTTCATAATGGAACATTGAAACTTTTAAATCTGTGATACTTACTTAATGTACACAGTGAATACAGACTCTTCTATTCAGTCTTAACAATAACACAACTCCTATATTACTACTCTATTGCAAGTAAAAGTCCTGCATTTAAAGGTTTACTCCAGTAAAATGACATAAGAATTATTATCAAAATGTACTTAAAGTCTCACAACTAGAAACAGAAATATGGCCTCTTAGTGGCTTATGATGATATATTATTACTGATACATTAATGTCTCAGGATTATTTAATTGTGGTAGTTGGTCAAAGTGATTTAAGAATTTTATATATTATACATCTATAAATATGCACCATCCTTATAAGATGACCATACAGTATGTGTTCCTTGTTAAACCAGAATGTGTTAAATAGCTTAGAACTAGAACTGCTACGTCAAATAAATGTTGCCAAGTAAAAGCTAAAATATTTTTCTGTATTTTGTTGCATTGAATGGAAAAACTCAGTGAAGCCTAGTTACACTGACTGCATACTGTAGAGGAATCCAATAATGTCCTTTTGTCTTGCTGCATCAACTTTGCTAACTCTTATAATTTATATCCATTTTTGTGCGTTCAGGTGACATCATCAGGTACAGATGCCATCCTGGATTCTCATTGGTTGGCACTGAGATTCTCACATGTCGCCTGGGAGAAAGACTCCAGATGGATGCTCCACCTCCAACATGCCAAGGTGTGTGTGTATGTCAGGACTATAGCAAATTAAATGTTTTTGATTCATATTTCAAATAGGTGATCATTAAAAATAACAAAAACAGTGCATACACATCAGAAATAACCCTTTTCATCCCTTTATTTTCTGTCCACAGTCCAGTGCCCTGCGCATGACGTGCGATATGACTCGTCAGGCGTCATCCTGAGCCCCGGCTGGCCAGAGAGCTACCCCAACCTCCAGATGTGTTCATGGAGCGTCACAGTGGAGAAAGGATACAATGTCACCATTACCTTTGAAAGTTTCCACACTGAGAGAGAGTTTGACGTGTTGGAGATTTTTGATGGTAAAAACACACACATGAACAGACTCTTTTTTTAAAGGAGTAAAGATGACACCATGGAAAACTTAACACACAGTTTTAGACAATAATAAAACCCTAATTTTAAAAAGTTTGGACGCTGTTTTAAACCTAATATAAATATAATTCTGCTTTTAATGCAGTTTCTAATGCGTTTAATGTCTGTTTTAATGGCTGTTGTATTATCCATGTATTTTTATGCCTCGATTTCACTTTTTCAATTGAATATATTTCCAAAATGATGTTTTATTTACATTTCTAGACAGAGTCCCAACTTTGTTGGAGTCTTGGCTGTACTGTCTCACTCCTTCTGTCTGTCTCCCTCCTTCTCCTCCATCTCTCTCAGGTCCGACAGCCAACAGTCCCACTCTGGCGACGCTGAGCGGTGACCTGCCTTCACCCTTTAACCTCACAACCTCTGGTCACCAGTTCCTGGTCCGCTGGTCTTCAGACCACGGCACAAACAAGAAAGGCTTCAAAATTCGCTATGTTGGTGAGTACCAAAGTATGTATCCCAACTTTATTTTACTACTACTTTATATCATCATAATGCATGGAAAATAAGGACAGAGACAGACAGAGTGAAAGAGCACTTGGAGGAGTTGTTCAGCCTCTAAGTTGTGTCAACAATTATATTATAATTAGATGAAAAAAAATGTGACTTTGAGGAGAAAAGAGGCGAGAAGACAAGTTGATGCAAAGACTTTTTTATAGTATCATTGACTTCATCTCACTCATGTAATTAGTTTCTTCATCTCTGGCTTACTTTTCTACCTCACTTCTGTCTGTCTCCTGAAGCACTTCACTGAGTTGCATTATGGGTTAGTTGTTAACTTTTATTTATTCAAGAAAAGCTTGATGACCGCAGATGCTGTTTCATCACAGCAATCTTTGCATTTAGACCGTCTTGCACCTGGGCCAGCTAAGTATAACTTTACACTGCCGGGCATTAAGCACCTTCACATGGGTAATGAGGCTTGAGTGCTTTATTCAAGGGCATTTTTTGACATTTAAGGGGGAGGAGACAGTACTACCTGCTCAGTTTGCTTTTTCGCTTCATACCGTCTCGTCAGGAGGCGGCTTCTTTAACCTTTAAAACGCCGATGTTCTATATGATAAATTATACGCTGAATATTAACACAAAAAAAAGCCTCCCAGGACTCTCACACTCAGTAACCTTCAATGGTAGCTGTGATTAATGTGAGCATCTGCAAGGATTGTTAAACATATGTTGTACGCCTATGGTTCAACCTCTTTTTTTTGTTTGCTTTTTGTTTTTTTTCCCTTCACAATCAGGCCAGTGTATGACAGTGTGTGGAAGCTAATTTCTGGCCAATTTGATGAGAAAAAAGATCCTGTAAATCATTTTAATGAGAAACTTTCTCAACTTACTGACTCAGTAACTCAAAATCATGTCAAACATTTTCAAATAATGACTCAATAAATTTCAAAATAATGGCAAACACTGTTAAATAAAAACTTAGTATTTAAAAATATTCACAACAGTTCTTAAATAATGACTTAGTATCTTAAAAATAATTAGTTACTCTGAAAAATAATGAGTTTCTAATTATTTTGAAATACTAACTAATTATTTGGAGAGTTTCTCATTATAATGACTTTTTTTCATCTTGTGTTTCCATCTTTTGTTTTTCTCTTACTGGCCAAAATGAGCTTTCATAACAACGTCCTCCTGCCACCGCTGTGAGGAAACCAAAATATGCTCGAGAAAAAAGTGAACTCTGCTGCTCTAATGAACATTTTCTCATTATTAACACATACCAACTTATTTTAAGAGAAAACTTTCCCAAGATCAGCTGGTATTTCATTATATGCAGCCCCTGTGTGATTGAAGCAGCAATTTAATGCCATCAATCTTAAAAATACATTAAGGGGAAAGAGCCATGTCTGCATCTAATGAGAGATTGTCAGCTGGCTGCTTTGCCTACATGCCGCTTCGATGATAGCAGCCCTTTCTGTGACCATCAACTTTTAATGCTTTTAGAAACAAGTTCTGTCAGAGAACTTTAATTAGGAATCACTGACAGACTGTACAAACTATTGTTGGCATTTATTCAGTATTTTTGACGTAAGGAAAACACGGTAAATGGAAGAAATCTTAAGTGGTGATTCAGAAGCACACAGATGATACTTGGCCTGTGACAGACCGGAGACATATAAAACAGTCTTATCACTAATAAATAACGCTGGTTAAGAGCATATTTTTGGGCCCTTGTCCAATTTAAAGAGTTACAGATCAGGCAACCTGCCCAAGTCAACATTTAACTGTCCTGGATCATCTTCATATTATCTGACTGAAACATATTGAAACTGCAGCTGCTGACTAATCATATGAGACACTGACATCATTGTAAAGGGGCTGCCATAGATACAAAGACAGACATTGAGGGAGTCATCTATAAATAAATGACAAACTGAGACAACTTGTTGCCAGGTTGTTGGCGTTGCAGCAGTATTCCTTGTTGTTTTGCTCGCAGCTGAACTGAAGCGTTATTGTCTCGGTGTAAGAATATTTCATACAGTTGCATATGGCCATTGATTTGTGTGCCGTGTGTTCACTAATGTCTGACATCTTTTGTAACTCTACTCATTGATTATTTGATGTAAAAGCTCTGCCGGGAGAGAGTTATTATTTATTTTATATAACAATAGTGCAGCTTGTTGGATACATTTTCATCATTAATAATTCTGCTTGCAGAACTTTTACTTTAGTTTAGTTCAACAAGTGTTTTGAGATATATCCTCCTCTGTCTCATGCACCTAATAACTCGTTTTATAATGCACAATCCAAGCCAGGTTTAAAGGAGCATAATTTGGCTCAGTAAAAAATTATGATTTACTCACAAATCCATTTTGGCTGAGCCCCCTATTGTGCCCTAAATACAGTAGTGGCTCATTTTAATGAAGGTTTTAGGGAATTATCACTAACAGTGATGTCGGTAACAGTAAAACTTTGCAGGTAGGACTTTAATTAAAGCACTGGTAATGGTTTTAACATTGCACATTTGCATGCACTTGCATTAATTCTGTGTTAATCACAGCGCTGATCTGAAGGTACAAACATTTGTTTTCCTGGCCTGCTGGATTTAGTGTGTTTTCACACCTGCACTTTTTGGTCCCGTTCAGTTGGACTTTGGTTTGTTTTCCCCTTTGGTGTGATTTGTTTGGGCAGGTGTAAACACAGTAATCACACTCGGGTGTGGACCAAAACAACCACACTCAGCCCCTTGAGAGGAGGTGGACTCGGTCCAGTCCCAAATGATCTCCGGCGCGCTTTGTTTGTCGTAGGAATGTGATCCGACCTTGATCCGACCCAACTACCAGGTGCACTGTGCAAGTTTGAGCTAAAAGGCCCCCATAGCCAGCTGTGCTGTGCATTCTGCAATGCTGCCAGCAAGTAAACTGTAGCGGCTTGTGTTGTAGCAGCAGCAGCTAGCTGGAGAATGAGCCGAGGTATTTTCAAGAGGTTTCCTCGAAGTGCATTCCACATTCTGCTGGTGTACTTTTGCTTGGTATATTGCCCAAATAATGACCGCAGTTCAGAGTTAATGCCAACTCTGCGCTGCTCCGTTGCATAGCAATATGTATCTTACAGAGATATGCACTAGTCCTGAACACAGGACTATTTTTCTTGTTTTTGCCCCAGACACATCTGACAAAAGTGGAGTTCTCTAGTTG
>CAFUXE010000898.1:953587-963983 GCA_903364295.1 Serranus cabrilla
AACACAGGACTATTTTTCTTGTTTTTGCCCCAGACACATCTGACAAAAGTGGAGTTCTCTAAGTTGCATCTGCATTCATCTTGGTTTGCTTGGATTTTTCTCTGTGTGAAAAGAAACTGAACCAAGGAAAAAACTCCCCAAGTTTACAAACAGATTCAAATAAATCAAGAATATCGTAACAATATATTGCTGTAGTTCTGGTGTGGCTGTAGAATAGTACTGTATGAAGTACTTTTTATTTGATTTTACCTCTCTTGTTCCTGTTTTAGTTGCAGAGAACCACCTTATGTGAAGCCGTTTTAAATCTTTGTTTCTTTTATTTTCTTTCCTCCACTGCAGCCCTGTACTGCTCCACCCCAGACTCTCCGCTCCACGGCTCTATCTCCTCTCAGAGCGGCGGCCATATCAACAGCGTGGTGCGCTGGGCTTGTGATCGAGGTTACCGTCTGATCGGCAACGCCACGGCAACCTGCCGCCGCACGGCGCTCGGCTACCACGCGTGGGATTCTCCTGTGCCTGCGTGCCAAGGTGTGTTTGTTTGTGTGTGTCTGGAATGTGTGCATACTTTAAGCTCAACTGCATTAAAGCGTTTAGTCTATGTGATGTTAACGAGTATAAAACTAATGTATTGTACACTGGAGCAAAGATTCTGTATTAAATGTAGTGTTCAGAGGATTCATTTGGTGGTTTTATTAGTTACAACTCAAAGTGAAAGATTAAATGCAGTAATAATGCACCCTATTCATTCAGTTACATACCATTTAAGTTGATTGCTAGTTAAACAATTAATTCAAATTAAATTAAATGTGTTGCTAATTGTTAATTTACCCTTTCAGGGTAAACATACTTCACATTTAATTGAGTAAAATGCCAATTTCTTTGTTCATGTGAGAGTGATTTGAAGCATATGTTTGGTAAAAAACCCATTATTATATCATGTTTCATTTATGATTGCATTGCCTTTATTTCTATCTCTATGTATATTTTCAGAATTTACAACAATATGTTCTACAAGAACTATATGAATAATTTATGTTGCACATGAAATAACTGTAGGAAGGCACAGTTCATAGCTGCTTTTGTTAGAAAGTCAAATAAAGGATGTATAGCAGACTGTGTTGTTACACTGAACTTTATAAATCAGTCTATTTAAAACCAGTTTAGATTGTGGAGCAACATTTCCAGCAACATGGATGCATTATGTTCAAACATCAAGCATCTTCTAATTGTATATTTTTAGTTTGAAGAAATATTTGAGCTTGTTTAAAAATGCACAACTGACTCGGCGGCTTTAAATCCCCGGGAACATTTCAAACGAAGCAGACATCAAACCTTCCTACCTGACAGACATACGCGTGCATTAGGGCGTCTGTGTGTATCTGTTCACATGTTGTTTTCATAACCAGTGTGTATCCGTCCTCCCCTAGCTGTTTCATGCGGGGCACCCAAGGCTCCAATAAACGGCGGCGTTTTAACAGCCGACTACTCCGTTGGAACAAGAGTTTCCTATTTCTGTAACGACGGGTACAGACTCTCCAGTAAAGAACTGACGTCAGCCATCTGCCAGCCTGATGGGACGTGGAGCAACCACAACAAGATACCACGATGTTCTGGTTAGTGACACGGAGATATCAGTGGAATATTTCCTATTTAAACACTGAATCTGTTATGAATTTGGACACACTTCAATAGCACTGTATGAATGTAAATACCAGATTCAATTGTTACAAAAAACACAAATATTTCATATTAAATAATACACTTTGATATGATTTGATAATTAAATGATCATCTCCAAGAACTGTAACTTCTGTGACTTTTGTAATTAACAGATAATTATCACTATCAGTGGCAGGCATTTATATCTAGGGCCTTGTTATATAAATTGACTCATTATAGTGCATCTGTGGGATATTTCAGTAGCTTGGCCCCACTCTCAGCTGGCTATTTAATATCTGACACTATTTCAAAATGGTAATTGTGTTATTTAAATGAAGGAAAAAGTACTTTCTCCTCACGCTGTGTCTCTCTCTGCAGTGGTGGTGTGTCCCAGCATCGGGTCATTTTCTTTGGAGCACGGCCGCTGGAGGATCGTCAACGGCTCGCACTACGAGTACAGAACTCGCATCGTGTTCACCTGCGATCCAGGGTACTACAGATTAGGCCCCGCCCACATCCAGTGCTTACCCACTGGCGTGTGGAGCTGGAGAAACGACAGGCCGCACTGCCAGGGTGAGTGACAGACATGACAAACAATATCAGCAGTGAGCCAAACATTACACATGTTTGAATATGAAGGCATTGGAATCATCGCATTTAAAACACATAATGCTAATGCAGCTTAACCCTTGTTCCAACCGTTTGAATCACAGCTTTGAGTAGGTATTGAGGAAAACTAAAAGCTTGTAAGTCGCACGTTGCAGCCTTTCAAAATGAACTTTAACTTTATAACACACAAAAAACAGAGCTTCATATTTCAGATTTAATGTTTTCTACGGATTAGTTTGTGTGTCTAATGTGTATAATGTTAGTTTTAATGTGCTGTGCTGTAGCACACACTTCATTTTTGAATCCATGCTCTTACATAAAGAAGCGCTGTGGCATTTTTATCATCTGTTATTTGACGTCTGGGGATTCCTTGACATTTTGAATCAATGTTTTTTTTCTTATAAGATTTCTTTGACATTTGAGAAATTACTGTTATTTTCTTCTCCGGGCATTGTGAAAAGTTTCCAGTGAAGGGAAAAAAAAAAAAGCAATATTTGTATGCACCAAATTTGTGTGATAAACAGCCTGCCGGCATCGGTAGCATTCCTCACTGGAACCAATGAGCTCCACCAAACAGTCGATTTAACTTGGTGCTCAAATTGGTGCACAACTGGTTTTAAATTGCTTGTATCTGCTTGTGTGTTGCAGTTATATCCTGCGGTGAGCAGCCATCTCCACCCAATGGGAAGAAGATTGGTACTCAGACAACATTTGGCGCCACGGCCATCCTTACCTGCGATGCTGGCTTCATGCTGGTGGGGTCAGCCGTCAGAGAGTGCCTGTCGTCTGGGCTTTGGAGCGGAACAGAAACACGATGTTTAGGTACATAATTGCTAGAAATAATAATGTATTCAAATATATTTATATATTTAACAGTATATCTAGATAGTGTATGTATTTTTCATACTTGGATTTAAGGCTTAGGACATATACTGCACACACACACACATGTAATATTGACCATTAGAAAGAGAGTTTGAAAGCTGTGATTTTTCAAGTCAATCTAATGAGACAGGTATCAAAGGTAAGCTCTGCACTCCACGTGCCCTTTACCTCCCGTCTGGTTTCACAGCTGCTCCCCTCTGGCCCCGTCCACCTCACAAGCACTATCATGAGCTTCTCCTGTGCACTCATGAAAATCACTTTGAGTGTTCTTTTTTTTATTTTTTTATTTATATATATATATATATATATATATATAAGCCAGAAAAAAACCCCAGCTGCTTTCTTCTGTCAGTGTGCCAGCCAGAGGTAACAGATGTTATGACATGGCGCTGTCACTTCTCCATGAAGCCTCAGTAGAAACAGCGCTTCCCAGAATACTTCACAGGCTGAGGGCGGATATGAGATGCAATTTATAACGAAAAAGTTCAATGAGACTTAACCCAGACTGATGAAGAAGCATGATTCTGTCAAAAAATAAATAGTTTGAGCCCTAAAAAGTGCTATAAACAGCATTTTTATTCAATAACTTTTCTTATTATCCTTCAAAACAAAACTGGCTTTCCTTTACTTATTCTGCTTATTTAAAATGTGTTTACGATTATTTTTGTTGTTTACAATCATCTTAGTAATGAAAGCTTATGTACACAAGCTTTTCTGAAATGGCCCTCTTTTGGTCAAACAAAAAATTGGAACAATTGCTGTAAATAAGTTGATGTTTGTGAAGGTTTTAACAAAGCAGTGACTTCCAGCTCTGAAAAGTGAAGCCAATAAAAAGAGCCTTAAATCTGCATTCTTTGTGTTTGCCAGCAGGGGGCAGCTCCACTGGCTACAAAAAAAGTCTACTTGTATCAGGGTCTATGAGAAAATTACCCTACTTTATCCTACTTGATTTATATAGTAGACATTTTCCTAATGAGTTTTTGGTCTCAATCGCTAGTTCAAGTCTTCTTATATACAGCATGATTGTCATTTTGGTCAAATTTAGAGTAAAATAGATGATTAGGCATGGTGATTTTGGGTGGTGCTATCATGTGACTGACTAGCTGCTACCATGGCAAACTATGGGAACGTTTCTTTTGGGGGCTGTTTGTTTTGGTCTCTAAAACTTTCAGTTTATGAGACTTAACAATAACATTTTGGTTACCTAGAAATATAGATTTTGTTTTTAGCCACTTTTTGGCTAGCCACAATTTTCATCCCAATTAATGAAGCTAGCGCTAGAAGCATTGGCCAAAATGCCGAACTTAAGGCTTGAAGGTGACAATAACACATAACATAAACCAATAGGCAATGTCACAGTGTCTATGTTCACTTCTTATATCCAGTCTGTGGTTCCTTTCTGCAACGTGTTCAAGAAAGTAAAGTGTGATTCACTTTAGCAATGCCCTTTTACTTTACAGTAATCAACCACCTTAAAGATAGTGTGAAATAAAAGGGGATTTTAGGCAACCTTTTCTCTTGTTCTCACTTCCCTGGCTGTCTTTGACATTGTTAGCATTTGCTGACATCAGGAACACAGTGCAGGTTTTACCTACTGTAAAGAATGAAATCAATACCCAATCCAAACTCTCTGAGAACAGGAAATACACATTCACTTCCAACGTCTTTGCATTAGTACTGTGCATCAATCAGACCTCAAGAAAGAATCTGATGAGGCCAGCAAGTCCTGTGTGTTTCCATGTAAAGTCTGAGCCTTTAAAAGACAAAGACACCTTCATTTTAAAGGTAGATGCTGCTGAAAGCTTTGTAAAGAGCAGCGACACAGCTGTGAAATTGCTGAAGGATTCAGCTGACCATCTGAGCCTTCACCGTAAACGACAGGTGATCCAATTTATGACCCAGCTTTTAATATTTTGTGAAGGTGGAGTGCATGTTGTGCTCCAGCTTGATTTTCATAATGTGTGTTTGCTCCGAGTCGCACGTCTCACAGACAGAACAAACTGGGTTTCAAGCTGCAATTGCCTACATTTACAGGCTCACAAAAGGTTTCGGCAGATGTTTAGCATTTTAACGCCCCATATGGAGGCTACAAACTGTCTCCTAACCCAAGGAGATGTTCAACCCTCAAGGATTGTTTAAAACTCACAGGTCTGAATAAAATGTTCCTGTTTTGCTGATTCTGTCTTTGTATATCTGAAAATAACCCAGAGAGTTCATCTCACGGGTACAACGAGACTGTAAGGGGTAGTGTAATGCTGAAAACTACCTCGCTCTTGTTCTGGACATGTGCCAATAAAGAGACAAAAGGCAAAGCAGGAAATGTGTTAAGTTAAAATAAGGGTGAAATTGCAAATGCAGGTTTAATATAGGATATGGGTGATGTGCATCGGTCTGTGACTGGAATAACAGGGAACAACGGTTTTAACAACAAGATAGACACTCACAGTAGGGAATGTAACTAAATACATTTAATTTTGAGGTACTTTCTTGAGTTTTTCCACACAACTTTATTCTCCTACTTTATGACACTAGAGGCAAATATTGTACTTTATTCCGCTACATTTTGCTGCCAGCTTTAGTTACTTTTCAGGTCAAGATTTAACATGAAAGAAGACAATACATTTAAAATGTATTGATCAATCAACCAGTAGATTAACAGTAACAGTAAAATGCAGTTTAGATAAATGCATCAAAAATAAAAATACAATACAGTATATTTTGAATATATAAAACAATCTGAATGGGGCCATTCTGCATAACAAGTACTTTTACTTTTTATACTTTAAGTACATTTTGATGTTGGCACTTTTGTACTTTTACTTAAGTAACATTTGAAGTTGTAGTGGAGTAATTTCACAGTGTGGTATCAGTACTTTTACTTAAATAAGGGATCTGAATACTTTGTCCCTCACTGCAATCACTCTTGAAATTGTACACTTTACAAAAAGTCCATGCAACAACAATAGCATCTTCACAGCCACATGTCTGTGTTCCCTTTAGTCTGAGTCCTCTGTGTCTGTGTCTGTCTTTCAGCTGGACACTGTGGAATCCCAGAAGGCATTGTGAACGGCCAGGTGATCGGGGAGAACTTTGGTTACCGCGATACGGTCGTGTATCAGTGTCTGCCCGGCTTTCGACTAATAGGCTCATCGGTTCGAATTTGTCTCCAAGACAACCAGTGGTCTGGACAGCTGCCTGTCTGTATATGTAAGGAAAACACACACACCTCTCATTATAGATTCACCTTCTGGCACCTACACACTATACAACTGCAGAGGGTCACATATTACAAGACATTTCACAAGGAAGAATCCCTAACAAGTCCGTCTGGTCTCCAGACATGAAAACAAGCTAGAAGCTATATGATGAAAGACTTAGGACCAACTATGAGATAGGTGCTCTTTCCTCCAAAAAAAAAAAAAAAAACTAGAGAACTATGCTGTTTGAGCTTTGATTTTCAGTAAAAAAGAAAAGAATACGAAGGTCAGATTGAAGATTGAAGGATTGTGTGTTGTGATTGCTGATGTTCTGTTGCAGGTATTATGACTCCTTTTTTCCAATATTTCCCCGGGGTTTCCCCCTATCATGTGCTCTCATTGGCTTAAGTTTGTCTCTGTGGTCATTGCCGGTCAAAACAATTTTCACACTACAGGATTTGAGCTCACAGACAAATCCAGAAATTACATATAGCTCGCAACGGTCCGGTGCATCCCTCAGATCGTGTCTTTGAAAATCCACACATAGTAATCATCGCTCACAGGACAAAGCGCCAATTTGCTCTCATCTGGGGCTTTTGTCGATGATTTCCATAAACCGTTGATGAGTGGAAAATCAGTGGAACTGTGCAGTGTAAACTCAGCATGACCCAACAAATTAACCCAAACCCTCAGCTAAACCAAACGTATCTGTTTCCTAGACAACTTATTGTCCGTGCGGCTCCCTGTCTCTTCAGATTATACTGTCTTCACATGTTTTAACAGCTGGTTTGATTTTGTTTGCAGTGAAATGAAAAGTTTATGCAGAAACATGATCAAATGGACAGTGTGTTAGTTTGAGACACAAATATCCTGATTTTGACAAAGACGTGCAAGAAAAACATAACCTGCAATCAAATCTAGTCTTTGAATTTCCTGTGCATGTGTGTGCATGCACGCAGAGAATAAAAAGTAATTACTGTAAAATGTTTGAGGCCAAAGTGTATCTAGAGGAAGCTTAAATGGCAGGTTATGTTTTCATATCTTCCACTATTCACTAAATACCAAATAGAAAAGTTGAAGTCCTTTTAAATAGAGGCAATGTGAGTGTAAGATTTTGATACGAATCACACTGGATGCAACAAATAAGAAATACCTGATATCTGACAAATTAATAATTCGTACTTGATATGGTCTGTGTAATCAGCCCAACGAGGAAAATACTGTTAACTGTGAAAAAAGGAAGTTTTCAAGTGTACCAGTACAACTAAATAAAAGCAACATAAAATCCCAGTTTGACATACTTTATGTGTTTACTAAATGCCTTGAAATAAGAAAAGAAATACAAATAAGTGAAGTCATTGCCAGAAATTACCTTTACAGCAGGACAAGGTTGGCTCAGTTAATGGGAAATAACTAAATCAAGAGTGTAGCCTGATTTAGCACATCATTAAAAAACACACCTGGAGTAATATCTTTGTTATGGTTCAGTGATGACAAAAATAATGACTTGGTGAGTACTAACAGGAAACTACCCTTCCGGGGGTGTGTGCAGAAGCATTATTTCATTAATTAGACCTTTTTGACGGCAGACATTTAACTTGTCATAATAGGAAAAGCACAGGTGAAATTGATAATGTTAATGGTGGCTCAGTTCCATTAAATTTCCCAGTAAGCTTATCCAGTGAGCCAGCATACACCAGGACCTCCCAAAAGGTCTTTAGAAGTGGGTTTCTGTTTGGTCACAGTGCAAACAGAAAATAAGAACCTCACAAGGTTAACTTCATAATTGAAATTTTAACGTCACATTACATTTGCAGGCAGGGTTCTTTGTCATTTTACACACACAGCATGTGACAATGTGATGCAGGTTACACGGAACGAGTTTTTTAAAAATGAACAAACAAGAGATGTTACTTATCCTCATATCTTAGTTTCTCTTTTCATTAAGAATGCTCCTCTGAGTTAGCTTTGCAGTCCTATAACATTGTCACACTCACAACAGCTTGTGAAAGGAGCAGTGTTTATGATTTCAGATCAACCACATGAATGACCCTCCCCTCACCCCTCCCTTTCCAAGCATGTAGTAGAGCCTATGATGACCTTCAGGTAAAGTTCAGACCAGCGCTTGGTTTATGCATCGTGAGATACTGTATAAACATGGCCGCGCAATATAAGGGATTCTGTGAGCACATGGGAGAAGTTAGCCTCAAGGGCTTTCTGGAAGAAATCACTCCTGCCAGAAAGCTTTCACTGTTACAAAAAAAGTAGTTTTGTTGTCTAAACTAAGGACAGCTAAGTATAAAAACAGGTTTCTCACAAAGAAAGAGTCCCAGTCTCTGGGGTCTCAGTCCTAGTTCTAACTCTCCTCACTGCATGTACTTTGTCGCTCTTTATACCAATACTACTACTGCTATCCCCAAATTTTTCTGACAGAAATCCCTGAGTTTGAGTGTGAGCGACATGCATTGGAGCCTGTGTTTCTATATATAAATGTAGTTTTATACTGTTTTATATTCTTATGATTTATAATCCCGTAGGAATATATTCTTATTCATGTTTTATTCGTTCAAATTCATCTTTTAATCAGTTGTTAATAGTGAGTATGGATGACAAAATGTCAAACTCTTCCCTGCCAGCCCTGCACACCGGCCCTTTAAAAAAAGAGTATAAAAATTGATGCAGCAGAACTAGAGATATTGTCTTTTTTATTCCATTTACTCTTCTTCCTTGGCAAAACCTGGCACCAAACATTACCCACAGTGCAACTCAACTGCTGACACTTTTGTCTGAAATTCGGTGTGTTAAAATAATCAGAAAAATATGTAACAGCATATTTCAGTGTAGTTACCTTTAACATTGTTTATGAACACAGCACCAAGGTCTCTACGGAGGGAGTTTGTCTGGCCGAGCCGATAAAGCCCCTCAAATTTCATTCAAGGGTGGAGAAGTCCAAATTAAACCTTAAACCTTTTGTTCAAAAGGGATTCCGTGTTGAGTTGAGCCAGCATGAGGTTTGTATTTTGAGAAATATCCCTCTCTTGATGTATTCACCCACTAGTCCTGAGGTTCTGCAGATTCACACCAGCAGTCTCCTATAAAGGGCCAGAGGGCCCAACTGCCAGTATGGTCTGGATGAGATAAATAGCTCAGCTTCAGGATAAAGCAGAAGGCTCTGACATGTCCGGGCTACTGTGAAAATCTTCTAAAATTGGTCACTTACTGTGAGCGTCCTGAATGTTTTTAGGCAGCAACTGGGCACAGTGTTAAGGTTGTGATGATGAGTGCCATCTCGAGCCAATTACAAGCACCTTTTCCCAGAAGAGACAGGCCGGTTGTTCACTAAATTAGAAACATGTTTAAAAGACGCAGGTGGTGACGTGGTGTTGGCATTTCTGGAGGAGCAGGGACATGAAAGGGAGTTTATTTCCTCTATGAAATTGTTTCTGACTATGACCCTTAAAAAGAAAATTATATTGGGTATTTAAATTGGATGGTATGTATTATGTGTATGCATTGCATGCATATGTGTCTGTGTGATTAGGATGGAGTGTGTTTCCATCTCTGTGTCTGGTGTTTCTGTGCTGTGCCGGTTTTATTGAGGTTATTCAAGCAGGAGTTATTGAGGGAAATCATTTTACAGCCAAATTATACTGTAATTATGGAGATGAGAGGCTCTTGTTTAGAGACACAAACACAGAATGATGATGAGACTATGATTGTGTATGTATGCGTGTGTGTGTGTGTGTGTGTAGCTGCAGGACATGCTGACGGTGTCAGATAAATTTGTATCTTCGGCAAGCAAACAAACTTCTGATTTTCACTGATCAAGTGAAAAAAAGACCTTGGCTTCTCTCCCTTTCGCTCCTGTCTTCTCTTGTCTTGATCATCTTGTCTTCTCCTCCTCCAGTGTCCTCTTTTCTGCTCTATTCTTTGGTTTTCTCCTCCTCCCTGTTCACCTTTCCACCACCCTGTGTTCTTCCTGATCCCTTTTCGTTCAGCCAAACTCCTCTCCTCCTCTCCTCCTCTCCTCCTCTCCTCTCCTCTCC
>CAFUXE010000898.1:978864-995014 GCA_903364295.1 Serranus cabrilla
CTGCTGTCCGGCTTGGATATATACCCCGCTGTTACCATGACAACAGAGGAGAGGAAAGGAGAGTTGAGGGAGGACATATAATGCTACTGCTAATTTATCTTTCTTTAAGATTTTGTGTGTAATTACTTCCACGCTTGTGCTGTTTTTTCTTCTTCCCAGAACCGACCAAAACCAGCTGCGATAACCCGGGAACGCCGCGCTACGGCTCCTTAAACCGGACCTACGGGTTCAAGGTAAAACATCCTCCCTGTTTACCTCCTTACCCAAAGAGTTAACTTACTGACTCATGGAGAAGCTGTTAATGGCTCCTTGGAAAGTAAAGATGCAACTTACCAATCTATGTGAGAGAAGGAGGGAAGCACAGAGGAGAGGAAGAAACTGAAATCTTTCAAAACTTGGTCAGACAAAGAAAGACATTTAAAGATGTCAGATTTGATCAATAGAGCTAAATGTGAAGATTAATAAGTTATGGAAATATTTGGGAGCTGCAGTCCTGTTTCCTCGAATGGCCTGATACAACCGGAGGTGGCAACATTTCTGAGGTTATTAAGTGTTTCAGGACATTTTTTTGTTGCAGTATTCACTCCTCCTGTACCTTCTTCCTTTACTTCACTGTAAAGCAGGAGGTGGGGATATTTGCAGTCCTTTTTCTGTGCAAAATGCTCTTTAAAGTTCAGCAAAAGCTAATATGAGGTTTCAGCAGTCATGTGTAGGTTTATGCCAGCGCTGTGTGTCCTGGCAACAAACCTACATGCATTCACCTGGAAGTACCAATCCACTGGGGCTCAGCAAGAGAACACTCCAGACAAAGAGGCAATTTCACTAAAATGACCATAATGTTGGAGGATAACCACTTGATTTGACTAACTCAAAGTGCTGAAGAGTTATATTAACTTCAGCTGAACCTTAAAATGCATATGTGTGCAGAATGAGGACTGAGTCATTGCCTTTTCACTGTGTAATTGTTTTTGTGTGGACAGGAGGAATGATTACAGCAAACAGTTTGTCTGTCAACTTAATCACTATGTTTAATATCTATAAAGAGATATCTGCCTATGAATGCAGAGTCTGCAGTGGGAAAAGATTTTGGTATTTGAAGCGTTGAAGGTTTCAGTTTATAATACGAGTAGTACTGACCAGTCATGTTTAAGCAGGCTGTAGTGGCATGCAGGTTTAGGAGTCCTGAAACGAAGAAGAAAGTCAGCATTTTAGCTCCATGGGCGTCTGTCCTCTCAAACTCAATGAGGATATTGAATGGGTTTTTGAAAAAGACGGTTGCTACAAAGTGGCTAATGAGGCTACAGTGGCTGTTGTAGGACATTAAGCATCATCAGGCTGGACATGGGACGGGAACTCAAAGTGTGCCTTACAGTCTCTAGTCGTGTTTTTCATCTCACTCTCTCTCTCTACAGGTGGGGAACGTGGTGTCATTTCAGTGCCAGCCAGGTCATTTGATTCAGGGCTCTTCCTCCAGAACCTGCCAGCCTGATCTGACGTGGAGCGGAGCGCAGCCTGAGTGCATACGTAGGAAACATACATCCTATCATCTTGTCAACCTATCACCCGTCCTTCCCCTGCCTGTCAGACTCTAACTCCAGTGCACAAATTTACTCTCCGCCCTCCAGCCCACGCCTGCAAGCAGCCGGAGAGCCCGCTCCATGTGGACGTGGTGGGGATGGATCTGCCTGGTTTTGGCTACACCTTGGTGTACAGCTGTCAGCATGGCTACTTCCTGGCGGGAGGCTCTGAGCACAGAGTCTGCAAGAGTGACGGCACTTGGACAGGAAAGATGCCTATATGTCGAGGTAAAAAAGAAAATCTAGATTTGAATGGCACTTCTTTTTATGTCTCTAGCACATTGGTTGTCAACCTTGTCCGGAAAAGTAAAGCAGGAGCGAGAAGGTTGGAGCGTTGAGGGTATCTTGCTCAAGGACACTTTGTCAGCACGCTTACTGGGGCAAACTGGCCATCTGGAGGAGGGTGAGATTTCCTGATGGGCTGGTCGTTGGTTTGGCAGCTAGGATGAAAAAAAAAGGATACAACAATTTCCCATGGTATTTCATACTTCATTAGATTAGCCTGGTCAGGTCCTTACAGGTGAGGTCATGTATTAATCACATCTCTTGAGCCAACATTGACAGACTGATTGGGGCCATTCCTTTGTTCCCAAGGTCCTTTACTCCCACAGAGTTTCAGATTGTGGTTTGAAAGAGTCGCCTCACATGATCATGGTATATTAAATTGTTACATTCCAGATCTACGTTGTCTCAAAGTTGTCCTGTTCCCCTGCTTTATCTGAGTAGGTCCAGCCTTGTGTTGAGTTTTGAGCCTGTGTCTCTTGATATAAACTAATATTATAAAACATTGGTTTGGTCTATCTTTGCAGTTCAAATTGCAAGAGAACTGAGAGAATGGAGCTGGGCATTTAAAATACTCTGTGAAGAGTAAAAATCTTCCACTGAGGAGATATAAATGCTTAAAGGCAAGAAAACTGGTTTTGCCTGCTAATTTTAGGGCATAGGTTACATGGAGTTCAACACCAGAACGCTTTAAGCTGGAGCTGAGTCATTTCAACATATTGACCAGAAATACTTTAAACATTTGACCTCGGGACAAAACATACTGAAAAAAACTCTTGAAAGGTGTGATCCATGTGTCTTATAGTGATGAGATTGAGCTGCAGAACATCGAGTCCTGGGAAGATAACTACTGACTGATTGTGTCACATTTCAAGTGTTTTCCTGCAAACAGATACATGTGAATGTTTTTCTTTTTTTTCACTAGATTTTTTTATTTATGCTTCCAACATTTATAAATGTGCATAACCCACATATGAGCATGTAAACAAACAACACAAAATAATAGAGAATACAAAAGGAAAACATTTGTGTTTGGGATCCATTCTCAGGTTCATTACATGAATCAGTTGTCCCTGCCATAGTCTTTGTCGCTGCTTTGAGTCCTGAATAACGTCCACTTCTCACACTTTTCTTCAATCTGTGCTCCTTGCAGTCTCAAACAATGTGTTACTTTTTCAATTATGTAGATTTCCTCCACTATCTCTATCCATTGTTCCTGAGTAGGGAGATCCATTTTGCCCGTTTCCTTGTGATAGTGTTATTACTAGCTTTCAACAGTTTCCTAACCAGACACATATCCTTTGTTTGTATTTTTACCTGTTACATATTATGAGAAGTGTGATAATTGGTTGTGTTGGGCCAGTGTGGGTAACATTTCCAGGCTTCTCTTTCTTTTATTCCAGTCCACCAGTGCCTTTTTGTAATGTCTCTGTGAGCTAATGCAGGGCTTGTGACCTATTGACCGTTCTTTTAACCTTGTATATACTTGCATAGAATGCCTGCCATTAAGGGTACTTAAACCACATCAATACTTGCCAAAACAATCTCACCTGAGTGTTTTGTTTTTTTTTAGCTTTTCTTGAGCTTTCAGTCGTATCACACAATCAGCGGAGGGAGTTTTTTCCGGCTGCAAATGGAATTGTAGATGTTTAAATTTCCTTTTCTCTGAGCACTTTCAGGACTTCTCGTCCACGTCTCTGTGGGAGTGGAGATTGAAAGCGCCCTCCTGACCTTGCAAACCATTGTAGATAAACCAATCTCACCACAAGGTCCATCTAGTACCTGTTCTATTGTATCACAGAAACTTCCATCAACACTGTTGCAAATAGCAAAAGTGTACTTTCACCAAGATGTACATTCAATGTCAATTTGTGTTTTTATTTTTTTGCATATTAGAAATGCTTGAGGTGGTGCTACACTTCTATTCATCAAGAAATGTTAACAGATGAGGCTGTGGACCCACTTTTGTGCAAGCCTCAACTTTGAAATTGTTCCACCAAGGCCATCACCCTTTTGCCCCGAGGTAGCCTATAAAATTGGAGCACTCTCTGATCCAATTTAAGATTCGAGGACAAATACCCTCTTCCTTGCTTGCCTTTACTTGTTGGCAACAATGGCTGCATCTTGAAGTGATGAAAGGAGCTGCCCTGAATGGTCAAACCCCAAGTGTCTCCGGGCCGCCTTTAAAAGGATCCAATATGCACGACAATTATCGGTCATGAACTCCATTTGCATTGCCTACAAATAACCATTAAAGAGGCTTATTTAGGTGACCCTGTTCAACACACTTCTCACTCAGTATGCGCATGTGTAACTAATAGTGATGACACTGCATTCTAATTTGGTCATTTGGTAAAATGAAGTGCGCTCTGCGCTGCATAAAGCCAGTGTCTTAGATATCAGCTGATGGGCCTGCAAGTTAAACAAGAGGCAAACGGAAAGCTTTTAATATCTCTTCATACTGTGTCCCCACAGCTCAGCTCATGTGTTTTAATGGGACATTATCTCTCACTGTCTGTCTCTCCTGTGTGTGTAGCTGGAGAGAAGAAGAAACCTGTGAAACCAGCAACAGGAACTCCCAGCCCCAAACTAAACGGTCAGTTCTATTCAAGTCTTTTCTATTCCAGGCTAGTACAGTCCTGTCAGTCTGTGTCTGTTCTTGACTTCTCTTATCTGTTCTATTTTGGTCCGGTTTAGTTTGGTCTTGTCTACTATGGTTTAATAAATTCTGCTCTGCTCCTTCCCCACTCCGCTCCACAGTGCTGTTTTTCTTGTGTTCCTGTCGATTTTATTGTTCTTTACTGCTTTCCATCGTAGCTCTAAATAATTTATTTTTCCTCGCTACACATAGAAAGGTGAATTAACCACGGTGATGTTCAGCTTTTCTCTGTGCTGCCGTGGGGTTCAGGTCTCTATTTCTCAGATCTGCTCTGTTGTGATCCGTCCTATTATGTTGTGATTTAATAACCCTGTGCCTTCTCATTGCACATGAAAGAGCTGCTATAACCACCGCATGCACAAGTTCATGTAATTATCAAAGCGGGAAGCAGCCTTTATATCTAAAGATAGATTCTGCCTAAAGCCAGACATTAGAACTTAAATATGGATGTATATGGTTAGCCTCTTCTTCTGTAGGATATTTCCTGATTATTTTTTTATAATTCCTAATAAGAGAACAGCTTGGACAATATAGATTTTTCATTTTATGCATTATTATGAATGAAGTCTATCAATCAAATGTTAGCTATAAAAAGGCTTGACTTCTCTTCATTGTATTTCAATATTTTGTGCTATTTTATTCTATCATGTTTCGTTTTATTTCTTTTCTATTATTTTCTCACCTGTTCTGTTTTGTTCCGGTCTATTCTCTCCCTTGTTATTCTATTCTGTTCTGTTTTATTGCTTTTTATTCCATTTTAATCTTTCCTGTTCTATTACCTTTTGTTCTATTCCTTTCTAATCTGTTCTGTTCCATTCTATTTTGTTCTATTTTATGAATATACGTTCTGTATTATTCAGTTCTATTTTATTCTTAAATGCTGTGTCGTATTCCGTATTATTTATCTGTTCTGTTCTGTTCTTGTTTGTTTCATTCTGTTCTCATTGGATGTGTTCTTTCCTAATTTGTTCTATTCTATTAAATTATATTTTGTTCTGTTCTATTGTGCCCCGTTTTTCTCTGTTCAATTAAATTCTGTTCTGTTATTTTAATCTGTTCTGGTGTTTTCCACTGTATATCTGTTAAATCATTCAAACTTATATAGCACTTACATACAAATAAAATGGGACAAAAAGTGCTTAGAACAATACACCGCCCTAATAAATGACTTGACTGATCTCTTCTCCTCTTTTCTGCTCTGCAGTTCCGGATGATGTCTTTGCTCCTAACTACATATGGAAAGGTTCCTATAATTACCGTGGGAGGAAGCAGCCGATGACTCTGAGCATCACCAGCTTCAACTCCACAACAGGGAGAGTCAACGTTTCCCTAACCAACGGCAACATGGAACTGCTCCTATCAGGCATGTTTGAATATGGATAATTAATCATACCCCCATACTGCTCATCCAGCACATTATATGTGACTTTAAATAACAGGGCATGTCAGATTCATACTGTATGTCATGATTACGCTATGGTGCATCATGATTTATTCATTGGTAAAACAGTAAATAATCACCTACAGGAGCTTTTCTGTATAATATGGACCCCTACTGTCAACGCTTTTGCTGAGACTCTTTGAATCATTTGTTCTGTTTTATAACGGCGTCTACATTTCACTGCTTTCCTCGACTTACCAAGCTTCTTTTTTATGTTGTTTCTGTATTTTCCCCCCAAACTCACACATACACTTACTCACACACAGACCTCCCAGGGTCCTACAACAGCGTCAGCGGGGGGTTAAGACCCTATTAAAACACAAATCCTGTTGAAGCTAGAATTGGTTCCTGGAGTTTGCAGAGAGCACAAAAACCATATCACAAAACCGTGCAGCTATCAAACTTTTAACGTACGTCTTCTGGCTTAAAGGAGCAGCTTTACTGTAGATCAATAACAGCCAAAGCTGCGCTCACACAGGCACTGAAAGACGAGCGCCAGTTGCATAAAACTTGAATGTTTTTCCTCTAAAGATTTATAAGATAAGATTTCAAGTTTTCCTTATCTAAGCACGGGATTTAAAGAAGCGCTTCAACATTTTTGGGGAAATACACAGATTTGTGGTCTGTCTGAGAGTAAAATGAGAAGACAATATACTAGTATAAAAAACAATTCTTGATACCTCCAAAAGATCTGTATTAGTATTTATTCTTTTGATAACCTTAAAGGAAACAGCTAGCCTTGATATACCCCAAAAATGATAGTACATGTTTAACTATTATTTGATTCAACACTTTTTGTTCATACATGAAGTCAAAATTCTGCTGTTTCCTAGTTTTACTATTTCTTTCTTTAAAAAAGGCAATGTTTATTTATTTTACAGCTGCATTCAGAGGAAGAAACACATGCTGAGAGACCTTACAACCTGAAATAACCCAGCTATTGTATTCTGATGTTTCACTCTATTGTATTGCTCTTTTCTCTGTCCTCTCCAGGAGTGTATAAGGCTGCTGAGGCCAGGCTGTTACTGCTGATGTACCAGGTGAACTATGCGAACCAGGGGAACCAGCTCAAAGATTCAGCCATCTCTCCAGCTAAAATCATAGATGACTCCTGGACCATGGATGGATTTGTAAGTCTCAGTGGATACAGAGCAATCAGCTTAATTAGATTCAGCTGAGCTAGATTAATTCAGAGGGGTTAAAACAAAATGTCACAGAAGAAATGTTTCTCAGTGTAGTTCATCATAAAATACAAAGCAACCCGCTTTCATGTACTCAGCTCTTTTTGTAAAGGCATGTTACTACAATGCTGCTTTTTTAACATGGTGTTGAAGCAAAGTTATATTCTGATATTTAAAACAGCAATATATCAGAAATATGCTGTGCTTGTGTTGTACATATTGCAGAGCTGAGTTCAATGTTTCTCTCTTCTTCTCCAGGTGTCAGCTGAGCCCGATGGCTCTAGTTACGTATTCCAGGGTTTCATTCAGGGAAAAGACTACGGACAATTCGGACTGCAAAGACTCGGTAATTCTCTCTTTGGTTAATTAACAGTATAACATAATCAATGACTTTCTTATAAGTCAATTTGGACCATAAATGATGATAGGAAACTCCCAGCAAGAGCCTCTCTAATGGAAAAGGTGATCAGGGAGCTTCTCTCTGCTGGCAACAGTGACATTGTTGCTCATGCTGAGTCAGCCTTGCAGTAGACATATTCTCACTAAGAGCAAATGCTGCTCTTCAGATTTGTGTTACAAGGACAGTGCTCTATCAACTTACATCCAAATATGACTAACCGCTCCATCAAATAGATTTAAAAGCCATCCCTCACTTTAAAGGTCTCATATTGTGAAAAGGGAGATTTATTTTTGATCACAAAGTAGGTCGAGGTGCATTATAAATACTGTGAAAGTATCAAAATGCTCAATCCACAGAGAAATGCCCACAGAACTGCACATTTAAACAAGCAGTCTGGGCTTCTATTATACTACATATAGGTAGATAGTGCCACCACTAAAGCATTTATTCCCTTGCTGGAATTACAAAGAGCACAGATGTGAAAGACCCTTAAACACTGATCAGTCAGAGCAGAGCAGACTGGGTGCTTTTGTGAGGGGAGGGCTTAAAGAGTCGGGAGCTGAAACAAAGACTTTCAGACAGCAGGTGAATACAGATGTTAAAACAGCACCCAGAACGAACTAATCTGTAGTGATGCCAAAACAGACCGGCCAAAAACTTATAAGGGATAACAACAGATTTGATCAAAGCTGACCACTTCTCCAGTCAAAAGAAAAAAAGTAATCCTCCAGCATCCACTTGCAGCTGGTGTGGTGAGTAATGCCAATCCTACAGTACTTCTTCACTTAAATGAGTGGAATAATAACTCATGAGGTCCAGTGGTTCTTGTTTTAATATACTGTATTAATGTGTTTATTAGAACACAAATCTAGGCAGAGAAGCTTGCACCAGTCATTCGGAAAAGTTTACATTAAATTTGCTATAAAAAAAAAAATGTGGAAAATGTACTTTGGACTCAGGAACATCTACAAGTTTCTCATCCTGCCTTAACTTCCAGACTCCAAGAGCCTCCTAACATATTTCATACCAACAGCAAAGGACTCTGAAGCCATGAACAGAGCACAAAGTATACTTTCCTTCATGTTTAATACATTCTTTAAAATATTACTACAGCTACCGACAGTATAAAGTGCTTTCATCATGTCATCCAGTCTAATTGTGTGGACAGTGACGAGGCATGTCCTTGTGTGTCACAGGTCTGAATATGTCAGAGAGTCAGAACTCGCCACCCCCCCAGCTTGGTACCAACAGCAGTTCTGTGGCCATCGCTATTCTGGTGCCTTTCTTCGCTCTAATATTCACTGGCTTCGGCTTCTATCTCTACAAACAAAGGTATGTGCTGAGGAAAAAAAAGTGTGTCCCTTTTAACAGTTACATTTCAGCTGTAGAAAGAACCAATCCTGTCGATGCATTGTTACTTCACCTCTGTTTTTCATTATTGTCATGAAAGGCATTGTTAACATTTTAAGAAGCTGTCGGCTCCATGAGAACAGTCGCTGCCTCAGTGGTTTGGCTGTTGAGGTGCTCAGAGACAGTCGAGTCGTCGTCTATTGCAAACCGTGCTGCAAAACAATTCTGTTTAGGAGGTGGTAAATTGGATTTTTCCGAGATATGATTTAAGCACAATTGACTGGTGTTCGCATTGTTAACAGATGCAAATAACTTGTGTTCTGCTGTTAATATCTCAAGAAAAAGCTTGCTGGAGGAATTAGTTTTGGATGGGCTGATTGGAATCTCACTTGGCTCCCTAAAAAGCAACACACTCTTTAATCTAATCCTTCTTTAAGCTTGTTTACTATGCCTTTACTCCCAAGACTGCATTTATTATTGTCCACTGGCTACCCAGTTATGATAATATTAATAGGCAATGAGAACTATTGTATAACTGTAATGGTGTATTTTTTTCTTTACTGCTGTTTTGTGTTTCCACAGAACTACACCAAAAACACAGTACACAGGCTGCTCAGTCCATGAAAACAACAACGGCCAGGCTGCCTTTGAGAACCCCATGTACAACACCAACGCCAAGGCTGTGGAGGGGAAGGCTGTTAGGTTCGATCCGAATCTAAATACTGTCTGCACCATGGTCTGAGGATTGATTATCCTCACTTGAACTCAATGACTTAGATATCTAATGGGACCAGGAATGGTGCGAGGCTGCGGAGGGGAAAGCCGTGTGCTTCGACTCAAACCTCAACGTCGTCAGCAACGCGGTCGAAACATTGATTACAAAAGACCTTCAGTCCCGGCTCCAGCAGCAGAGGGAAAACAGTCCAGATGAAACCAAAACCCAGTGTCGGCTCCTCTCATTTACAACATTTTGCATCCGCAGATGAAAACAAACGTGTACACAAAATATCTGCTACCTTTGACGGATGCAACACAGCCAGTGTGAGCTCACAGTGAGATGTGACATCTAGTGAAAGGAAAGGACGAAACTACACCGACTATCATCCATCTCTAACCCCGAGACTCGGCTGGTCATGGAGAGTTCCTGATTTGATTCTCAACCAGACACCAGACGCCATTATACTTCAACCTCTTATTTAACCCCGCTCACAGTCTCTAATACCGGTAGTTATGATTAAGCCATGACCTGCAGCTGGTCGGTTATCATGATTTGTCACCATAACCCAATGCAGAGCTTTCCAGAGAAGGACCCACTCTCCTTGGCTGGTGAGAGGGAGAGCACATCATCAGTGCTGTGGCCGTGGTTATACATCACAGAGATAAACTGCACTACAAAAAATGGGCTGATTTCATTTGTACCACGTTGTCTCCCCAGCTGTACTGAATTAATCCTTACACAGAAGCAAAAACGGCCCCAGATGAAGAGGATGTCACAGCAGACACTGTGAAGCAAAGAGTTTATAAATATCTGGGTTTAAAACAGACGCTGGCACCAGCAGAACGTGAGTTAACCACACTGGCTAGTTGTGAACAGGAGCCTATTTCTAAATCGACCACGGAATATAACACCCTAGCCAACCACATTGGGCTGGCATTACCAGTCTCTTGTCTTTTTCTATGAAAGCAGACTCTAAAGCGGCTACTGCTAGCAGACAGTAGCAAAAGTTGCTTTGAAAAGAGACTAACTCCTCAGCAAAGGATAAGGGCAGCCCTGGAGACGGAGCTATAATCCTAACTGAACTGGGATTAGAGCGAAGCAAAACTAAAAGGAGTCTAAAGGGGAGCTAGCACTAATAGAACAGATGAAGAGAGACTGACTCATCTAATGGATAAACTGCTCCTTCACATCCAGTGGATAAGAGAGGAGGCCGAGGAGACGGAGACAACCCCTAACTGAACTGGAAGTGGAGTAAGGGAGTCATCAAGAGAAAAGATGAGATCTTAAAATCCTAACACAGCCAATCAGAGCCTGTCTAACCTGAAATCAACCGCTGAGAGAGGTCAGCCTTCCCTCTACATAATGAATCAGATCAGACAGAATATGGCCTTGAGGAAAGATGTTCCTGATCCTGTGAATATAAATGGATTCTGATGAGAAAGACGCTGAATGGATACAGAGGACTCTGATGGACTAACAAAGAAAAAGACTTTGAGAAACAGAGAAAGCTCTGGCACTAAAGCACATTTTACAGGAACACTACCTGTCTATACCCACTGAGAGATGGACTAACGCAGGGACAGAGAGAAAGGTTAGAGAACGACTGACAGGATGAATGACGGACAGAAAAGATGACACACGAACACAAATCTGCAGAGACAGAAAGACAGATGGTATTAAGACCAACGGTTAGACACACAAGGAGACAGACAGGTTCAAGACAAGCAGGGTCTTAAGACTGTTGCAGACCATCGTCCATTACTCCGCAGACAGATTTAAGGTTTAAACACAGATTAACGGGCTTACAGACGTACAGACATAGAGACAGGCTGATCGACAGGAGACACAGACAGAAATTGACAGACAGGCTGAAAGAAAGACAAACAGGGTTGTAGCCCTTTGATTGTGGACAGAGATCCACTGTAATTCTGCACTCTGCGAGTGCTTATCTTCTTTCTTTGTTATTGCTGCAGAATCTTCTGATCTGTAAATCTATTGCATATATATTCGGGAGCATTCACCACCTATATTTTTGTGCTATATATTTACCACGGGAGGGGGGGAGGGGGTCCTGAAGGGGCAAGACCGATTATAGCAGAGAGTTTTTAGAAAAAAACAAAAAAAGAAAGAAATGTCAGAATAAAAGATATTACAACTATGTGCTGTTCACAAGTTACACACAGCATTTCGGTTCCTTTGTAACACGGAATTGGTTTATTTTAATTTCCTGTGTGACGTGAAGTTCCTCTCACCATCGCTGTCTTTCCCACTGAGGCAATCATGAGTGTCCGTGGTATTGTTGTCATTATTGTGAGATGCAAGGTTTGCCAGCAACAATCATGCTCTTTAAAGTTAATGTTCCATCAGGCATTCATCACAGACGGCAGATTTATAAACCGTTAGCAGAAGGAGTTTATGCTATGGCCATTTGATTTTTGCCCCATTCATTAGACCTGGATATGTCCTCCATAACCACCACCACTGTAACACAGACTAGACACCTACATGGGACTGCTTTCTCAATCCCGATCCCGATCCCACAATGTGTGTGTTCCAGACCACCTGCTCCCACCTGCGGTAAAGTTGAGATTTGCATTGAATCCTGCAGGATTTCAGTCCGAGTGCAGCCCTCTAATGCACACCTGTCAAAGTTATGTTCTCCTGAATTTAAACATCACACCCTAACTCAATTTTTGGCTAAATTATTTTCTAGTTTGGTCATTATGAGCCCCCACATCACCGCCAATGAGCATTCTCGGGTTCAGTCACAGCTCCCCGTCCTGTAGGAGAACTTGTTCAATGTCCAGTTAGTTGAACTTGTGTTTATTCTTATTGAACTGTGGTTATTTCAAAGCAGTATGTGGTGTGGTTTCTACAATTTACATCCTATGATAATCCAGCAGTTTAATTTTTTCACCACCCACAGCAAAGTTTACACCGCCTGCTCCTGCAGCATTTGTGTTGGGTCTCACGTGACCCCCATCCCCAATGAAGTCCAACACAGACTACATTTAAAGGTCTGCTGGAATAACTGCACTGTTTTGTAACCAACTGATGATATGATGCCACAGGGATTTGCACATCAAACCTCTGAGTTCAGAGATGCTCTCAATGGAACCCACTTGTTTGATTACATGTGGCCAAACTTTTATCTAGCTCTGACTTTGGTCCCTCATGAGACCACGGCAAGAGAAGGAACATTACATTTATATTAAATATTAAAGGGAGTTAACTGCCCAACATGTAGTATGTGGATAAAGGTCTATGTTCCAGATGTTTTGACCCACATCCCCAGTCTATGTTTGCCATACATTTGTTATGTTTTCAATGGGTTTGTTTTGTGAACTATTACTAAAATTATGATCTAACTTAGTTGTAAAATATACAGGTAAACCTTGTTTGTTCATAGAGTCTCCAAGACAAGGTCTGTGAATCTTAAATGACCATCACCACAAGTTCCCCTCCAGGTGAATTTTGGTTCTAAAGTTTCTCCTGTGATGTTACAAAACATTACTTAGATCACATTAATTTTTGTTTTATTTGCCCTTGTACTGAACAGACATTAATTATACATTGGCAAACATTATTTTCAAGCCTTTAATTATATGTTTTTTTTAAAAGTTTGTACTACCTTTGGCAAGTCGTGCACTGTAAAATTTTAATCACAGTGTTTTGCTTTTGTACGCTGCAGTTCGAAAGCTAAAAGGCCTTGAATGTAATTTATTTCAGAGACACTGGAGCTTTAAAATGAACTGACCATTTGGGAGAAGATCTTAAGATTTCCCCATAAGAATTGGGTAAATCCAAACACATAACCAAGGCCATTGAGGTTCAACGTTTCTCTTTGCTTTTGCTTTTTTTATTTCATGAAAATATAGCCTTATAATCTCAGCTTAATGTTGCTTGGCTGGTAGCTATTTTTCAGATCTGATCTACCACCTACTCTATTAAATTTCTTACAGCTGGCAAGCCTCACTGTATTTAACTCCTGTGAGCCACTGGCGGCTGTTTTTGCACATGTAGTTGGCATTTCTGATGGTTTCATGTGCGAGAAGAGAAGATGTTTGATTTGTGTGAAACCATGCATAACATCCATATAATACTTGTAAGAGTTGGGCCTGAAAATGCACCATATACTTATATTAATCGGTCCCCACATGACAGGAATACATGTATCAATGAGCATGAGTCACTGTTTCCTGCTTTGGTGCTGATTTCAGACAAAAAAATACTTGTTTTGTTTTGAAAAGTGTGCTTTAATGGTTTGTAAAGTGAAGTTAGTGAGTTTGGGTCCCACACATGATGAATACCAGTTGTTTTTAATGAGTCTGGGTGTCAGGGTGAGCGAAAGCATCTACTTTGCTTTCCGAACTCCTGCTGTCGTGACCACGGGCGCCGACTGCAACCAGCTGACAGAAAACTCCTTTTAAAGTCATTACTGATTTAAAAGCAACGGTAGCTGCGGCTTCCTTGTTTATCACTGCGTCGTCTGTCCTGCACTGCATTGCTATGGTGACATTGTTTCTTATTACAGTTCGAAATGATTGTTGCTGCTCTTGTTGTTGTTGTTGTTGCTGTTGTTGTTGTTTTTTCGGTATGGATCTGACACAGTGCCTACCAAAAACCATGGGACCCTCCCTGTCATCTACACACACACACACACACACACACACACACACACACACATGCACTCTTTACACATACATGCTCACACATAGATACAAACACACACCTGCTCCAGCGCTCCCCCCTCATCAGAAGTCATTTTTTTCTAAGCTTCAGTCTATTTTGCCACAAGCTTTTCCTACTGACTGACCGCAATAAGACCCATGTGATTTGAAAGACTTAAAGCTGTTCCTGCCTGGGGACATTGGAAATATTCACCATTTGAAAAAAAAAAAGAAGAAATATAGAATAAAAAAGTGTTTTGTACAGAAATATATTTTTATGATGAAATTATTTGTAAAATGTATGAATCTATTATGTAAATTTTCAATGCAATGTAAGATTAAAAAAGGCTAATTGCTTTTGTAAAAAAAAGTGTCTTCCTTCTTGCTTCAGATGACCTTCTGTGAACTGATACGATATGACCTCTTAATGACAAACAAAACCGACAGTGCAAGCTGCAGATAATACTCACATTACAACTTAATGTAATGTGGAATTTAAAGTTGTGACTGTAAAACTAGTTTCAAAGTCAGGGGATGCCTTGAAGGGGAAATACTGCAGGCACAAAGTGTATAGAAATATATATAAATACAGTAGCTATCTCACCTTGAGACAAACTCCCTAAACTTCTTCCATTCATTCACAGTGGAGGTCCTTATCACTGGTAAAGCAACATTATAATCTCCACTGCACCTTTGACTGCTGCTCTTACTTTCTGCAACAGAAGCAGGTAATATAAAAGCTAAATGTCAAGTTATTACAAGATATATTACAAACCATGACATTTTTTATAGCTTGGAAGTGCATGGCTGCATTTTTTTTGTCGAGCATCTATTGCGCAAACCCATTAATGAATGAGTGATGCTTACAGGTATCCGTGTTGCTGTGTATTTATAGACGGAATCAGATTGAACTGGTAATACTGCAGGAATCAAAGAGCAGGTTGACCTTTACGGCTTCCCACAAGCCCCGAACATTTAGTCCGAGCAGACACTGCCGTTACACTGGGGAATGAGACGGGCAAGCTTATATAGATAAAGCGCTTTGAATATATCCCCTGAGTTGCTGCAATGAAAAAGCAATATTTCACTTCTCTGTCACTGATACTTAGAGTTTGATGACTTGCTTATATCTCAAGCAATCTAACTGTGACTGCAAGTCCTTGGTTGACACAAATAACGGATTGCAATGCTTAATACAAATGTTTTTGAATGTGTACATCAGAATATAGACCTTAAATGCAATGTGGCACATTTTCATAACACATTATCGTACAGCTATAATTGAGATAATATGTATGATTTAAGTCTGTTTAGGTCAGTACACATTTTCAGGCACTATGATAGCCCCCCAAAAAGATACAACAGGTTTAACAGGCAATGCCTAGGTAAACCCAGTACTACCATATAAAAAACAAACAAACAAACAAATAAACAATAATAATAGGTGAGCCAGGGGCGGTTCTGTTATTCTTCAAACATATCCTAATTCCACTAGCACATCATTTCCTGTGCGTGCATTACTTCCTGTGTGTTCCCGTGTGTACGGTATTTGCTCAAGAGCAAATTACACTTCAATTGTTAAAGCACTTAAACAAAATGTGACTACTAATCTTTGTGGCATTTGAGAAGACCAAACATCAAAATGTTTCTTCACAAATCAGAGATAGAGCCCTACATGGCTTTTACTGCCCTCTGTTGGTGGCAATTGGGAATTGCACAGAGAGTAACTGAACTTCTGTACATATTCCTCTTGCCTCAATGAGTGTTGATTGCCTTATAATGTTTCACAACATGGAATTAGTATAAAAAATGTGCAGGAGAGGTTAGAAACCAAATATTCACATGAAAAGTTAATAGAAAGAAAAGGGATAA
>CAFUXE010000898.1:995055-1029261 GCA_903364295.1 Serranus cabrilla
AGGGAATTCATAATGTATCAAAGTTTGAGATCAAATGAAATCAGGGATGAAATGACTGGAGTGTTTTAATCAGCTTCAAGCTGCAGATGACCTTTTCACAACAGAAATGTCAAGACGGGGTTCATTTCCAGCTGTGAAAACATCCTTATGTGGCTGTTTTGTGTCCTTTTATGCACCAAGAGGGAAATCATAATGAGACATTTTAAATTTTTAAAGTGTGAAAACTGTCCTGATACAGAAAAAAAACCCCTCAGAGTTCTGTTTTTAAGAAGGATGTTTTTTTTCTTTAATAAACAGCTGTGTCAATTCAGTACTTACACAAGTGCAGATTACATCATTTTTCACTGCATTTTATAAAATATATTGCCTAAATGAAACAGCTGAGCGGTCACGATCGAGCTGTTAGCTGTTTGCGTACTTTTTGCAAATCAGAGCAGCTGGGTCAACGGTTTCCTGCAAATAATTCTTTCATAATTCTGCACATAAAAAGGTGAATTATAACGAAAGGTTGATTTTTTTGTTCAGTGTGACTGGTTCAGCCTCTGCAGCCTCCGTGTCACGTCTCTCAGTTTGGTTTCCTGCAGCGTCGTCTGCGCCTGGAACTCCGCGATGATCTGAACCACTGTGATACCAGAAAGACAGAAAATTACACACGCGCGGTGTCCCATCACCTGTTGCCATGGAGACGGGACAATAAAGGACGTGTGCGAGTGGAGAAAACAAAGCATGACAAAAAAAAATAAAAAGATGGCACCATTCAGAAGAGTCATAAAGAGTTAATCCCTCTCTGTGCAAACCTTCAGAAGAAGAGGCTAAAATAAGACGTTTGACAGTAACTGGAAAAAATATTCTGATCAGTTTATCAGCTCAGGGCTGCTGGGAACATGTAGCTTTTTAAATATATATACCTGTATATATATGTATATATATGTATATATATATATATACCTGTATATATATGTATATATATATATATATATATATATATATATATGTCCTAATATAGTTAGGACATTCAAAATATGATAGAATATTAACATGATTTAATTCATTAATATTAATATAATATGTGTGTATTATAGCCACACCCTTTTGGTCTACATACATGTAATAATGTTATATAAAAGGAATAATATGTTAATACTGAAAATAAATATTTATTTTAATATAGAATTATAAAATCAAGACTAAAATTCTAGAAGGCTTTTTAGAATGTTTTTTCAAACTGATGATGTCATAACTTCTGATGATGTCATATAGACATGTTTCCAGGACCAAGTCTATGAGTTCGGTGAAGGGAGATCAGGGTCAGAATCCATTTGGAGAGACACTCGTGCAGTGGTTTAACTAACTTGGGATAGGGTTTTGAAATATCAGACGAGAAAAATGTCTTCCCTTGGCCACCAACCCAGAAACACCTCAGAGGCCATGCCTGCCACATTGGTTCAGAAGCAAGACATAGTTTCCAGCAAGTCTGAAAATTATTCAGTATTGGACATTTACGGAGAAGGATCTTTTGGAATAGTTGCGAAGTGTATCGACTTAAGAACCTTTAAGACGATAGCCATCAAGATGGACAAAAGTAGTGATGAGGAAATAATTCAGCGAGAAGTCAACATGCTGGAAAAACTCAGGGCTCTTGACCCTGACAAGAAAAATTTGGTGAGGTTCATAGAACATTTCATGTTCAAGGGCCTTTCTTGCATCGCTTTTGAGATGCTGGACAAGAGTCTTTGGGACTTTACAGTGCAGAGACAGAAACCAATGTCTCTTAACGAAATCCGACCAATCGCCAAACAGTTACTTGTAGCATTTGAGGCCTTGAAGGATCTTGGGATAATTCACACAGATCTGAAACATGATAATGTTATGCTTGTCAACCACGATGACGAACCCTTCAGGGTGAAATTAATTGACTTTGGTTTGGCCATCCCAGCCTCTGAAGTAAAGCTTGGATCGATCGTGCAGATTATTGCATACAGAGCTCCTGAGGTCACCTTAGGCCTCCCCATAACTGAAGCCATTGATATGTGGTCACTGGGATGTCTCTTAGCAGAACAGTATTTTGGGGAAAACCTCTTCCCTAATGATTCAGAGCAGCATATGATGGAAGCTATTTGCGATTTATTAGGCCAGCCAGAAGACCACCTGCTGAATGCTGGGGGGTACACCTCACTGTATTTTAGCAGGGTACAGCGTTCACCTAATCCAGGATGGAGAGTTAAGACAACGGGGTCCTTTGATCACTCAACACAAAATTTGAATGACAAAATGTGGGACCAGGGGTATATTGACCATGTCGATAATATGGACAGGACGGCATTTTTAGACCTCCTGAAACAGTTGCTCAGTGTGAATGCTGAGACAAGAATAACGCCTGGGCAGGCCCTGAAACATCCATTTATTACAATGGTTCACCTGGAACAGGACAGGTATAGCAGCTCTCGTGCAGAAGCTGCCTTTCACCTGATGAACATCTGCTCGGTTAGTAATTCAGATGAAATGGATGCTTGCTCAAGCATTGAAGACATAGACGAGGCCTCACGGAAACACTGCAATGACCTTTATATATATACATCCAACACTGACAGTCCCAATTATAGAGAGGCTGCTGAAGTTAACTGCAATGATTTTCAGTTGCCATTACAAAGGAGTCCGTCCGAAGAGTTCAAGTCTTGGATTGTCACTTCCAGTCATGAAGATGATTCAACATTTCCGGTTCGAAAGAATGACATACTGTCAAGCAAGTCTGCAAACTACTTTGTGTTGGACTTAAATGGAGAAGGATGTTTTGGTGTAATTGCAAAGTGTGTCAACTTAAAAACATTTAGGACTACGGCTATCAAGATTCACAAAGTGAGTAGAGAAGACCTCATTCAAAGGGAAGTCGACAAGCTGGAACAACTTAGGACCCTTGACCCAGAGAAGAAATATGTGGTTGAAATTTTGGACAATTTTATGTTCGAAGAAAAGAAGAAGGAAGAGGAAATGAAGACCAGCTCTCATGCAATAGCTGAAACCCCCATGGATGATCCAGATGGCTTGGAGGAACTTAGGTAACTAAGTTACCTAAGTTCCTAACTTAGGTAAGTGATCTTAGTGATCTCCCAAAGATTTTGTGGTTTTCCCCGGGTGCACCGGTTTCCTCCTATACTTAAGGTTATTTATAACCTTAAAAAAAAAAATCCCTGACTTAAGTAAGTTACACAGTGGTGCAGTGGTTAGCACTGCCACCTTATAGGTAGAACATTCTGGGCCTCTCTCTGAATAACGTTTGGATATTCTCCCAAAGCTTTTAGGGTTTACTCCGGGTGCTCCGGTTTCCTCCCATACTCAAGGTTATTTATAACCTTAAAAAAAGATCCCTGACTTAAAGTGGAAATTAAGCAGTCAAATAAATTGTGATATTTGTTATACTTATCCTATTCTTTTCAATACTTATATAACAACAAAACATCACAAATGCAAACATATACAAGAAAAATGGAGCGCAGTTTTTAACTTCGTGACAACGGTGGCGCCATCTTGCAGTACTCTGAGCTGTGATGTCACCAGGTTTGTCTGCTTCGCTGTCCTGATGAGAGTCCTGTTCACCGCAATGCATTACATTGAGAGATAATAGCGAGAGAAAAGAGGGAACGATGGAGCCTGGTGGGCCAAACGAGAGGAGAAGACAAAGAGGAAATCACTACTGCATTGCTCCTGGGTGTAAAAGTCAATCTTGCAAAGTTAAGGCCGAGGAAAAAGCGATCTATTTTCATAAACCTCCGCGGACACGGAGAGCAGAGCTGCTGCACTGGTCGGCGGCACTGAAGAGGAAGAGCCCTCTGATGGACCGGACTCAAAAAGCAAAAGGCACTGGTAATGGTACTCCTGGTTTGCTGGAATGGGGTTCGATTCCCTGCGGTGTCCTGCTGATTCTTTTGCCATTTACATGAAGGCCCATATTAAAACTGCAAAACAACTTAATATGTCTCATGTCGTGTAGCTAGTGCTGGTTTAACCTTTACCTTCCATGTAGCGACACTTGCCGTGTCCTGCTGACTGTTTTAGCATTTACATTAAAAAAAAAACATTGTATTTTCCCTCAATTGATTTTAGCAATTAATATACATTTTAACAATCTACGACAGACAGTTCAGGAATTACGAAAGGGGGCGTGGCCAATCTAAAGGTAGGTGAAAATCATCACAAATGATTTAGGAAGTCTCTGCTAAGTAAAATGACACCTCATGCAACAGTGTATGCCTAACAGTTTATGTAGTAATAAAAAGGGGCGGGGTAATCAATAACCCACGAAACAGGAACTCCATGCTCATTGCTGATGATGACTTATGAAAGATGAGAAATTTTGGAACAGATTGGACTATTCATTGAATGTTATAACAACCTTGTGTTTTATGGCAAAACGCCATATTTTGCATCCTTACCTCGCCAACGTAGTTGGACAAAAACTCTGGCTTTTAATACGTTTTGATGACAAAGGCCATATGATGGTACTGACCAAGTTTGAAGTTGATCACAGTAAATGTCTAGTAGGAGTTTGTCAAAGTATGCAATGTGGAAATGGCGAAAAACGATAACAAAAACAATATGCGATTCAAGATGATCCGATGAACCAGCTCGGAGCAGGATGTCACAATACAGAACGTGTGGAAATCACGCTACTTCCTGGCGCCAGTGGCGGGTGCCATGACAACATGTCAATATTAACACCTTGATCTGTTCAGGGTTGGATCCTCATCATGTCTGAGAAATTTGGGACAAATTGGACAGTGTATGCCAAAGTTATAACAATATCATCTTTTATGGGGTACATAGATCATAGCGCCATATTTTGAGGCCATGCCACGACCACATAGTTTGACCTTTAGTGAAACTTTTAATCCCCAAGGCTTTATGGCGGTACTGGCCAAGATTTAAGTCAATTGGGTTAAATCTCTAGGAGGAGTCGAGGAGTTTGAGGCGTAAAAATGGCGAAAAACGGCGTAAAATGCCATATTCAATCCAAGATGGCCGACTTCCTGTTCATTTTCGAGTATGGGTCTTCACTGACCTACCTTATACTCTATATGTCTATATTTGGGGAAATAACAAACCAATGAGATTTTAAAACCTAGAATTACTGCACCATAAATGCCCTTAAATGCTATGTTTTTTTGAACATGATCTCCACATCCTGTATTTTAAAAACAGATTGGTACAATGTTTTATTTCTGACCTTGGAAATAATCTCAACACAACATCCATGTAGTAGCTGCTGGATATATTATGATATTGCGTACTTCCTCTACAGGGGCAAAGGCAAAACATCCTCAAATGAAGATCATATGATATGATTGAAACTTGCAGAGTTGCTACTAAATGGGGTTGTATTGTTGTTTGTTATTATGCCAGTGTGACAATAAAGATAACAACAGAAAACATTTCAGCATGGAACAAGAATAACACAATAGGTATGACTCCAATGGTTCAGAAGATGGGTGAGACCGCGAGAACTTGGCTTTATGGATATAAAATAATAAAATGCCAGTCTGCTTTGTTTTTTGTTTTGTTTTCATGATTAAATCCTTGGCTTCAGCTTATATGAATGGCTAGTTTGAATGTCAAAATAATTGTATTTATTGATTTGTTTTTTTGTGTATTTATTTGTTTGTTTATTTGTAACAGATATCAGATATTCTGAATATAGATCTCATTTCTAGTCTTCATGTTTGCTCTTCTTAATTTGACATTATTAGTATATATTTTGTTCCGGTCAGGAATTTTAATCAAGGATTTTAGTCAATTATAAGTCTTTATACTACAGTCATGATTACCCTCAATATTTACATTGGTCTGTATTTTTTGTAGTCTTATTCAAACAGATATTTTAAAAAGTACAATGTTTCAAATTGATATTCAACAAATCTGCCTGTATTTTTTATTTTATTATTGGTTTACGAAAGTTACATGAAGCAATGACTTCTGGGAATTCCAAAACCAATCAAACCGCACCTGCGTGTAAAGGGGTTGTTGGAAGTTAAAAGTTGGAAGATACCGGAGTCTGCTGAAGTTAAACTGTCAATATGAATCGAGGAATTAAGCGACAGAAGGAAGGAGTGGAGAAAAGGAAAGACAAATCCAGGAGATTACCGTTGGCTGATGATGAAACATGCGCGAAATTTACCGATATGCAGTAGCAGCGCTAGCACTGCTACTGCTACTGCTACTGCTGGCACTAATGTTCAAGACACTGAGCAAACGGACCAGGGGCAGGGAGTAAGTCAGGAGGACAGTGAGCAAGAGGAACAACAAGAGAAGAAGAGGAGGAGGATGTTGAATCTGACATGGATAATTAATCTATGGAACTGGCAACCAACACAGAACAACAAGCCTGTGGGTCTGACTGTGGATCAACAGAAACAACAGAGATTGAGACCATTGCTGCAGGAGGGAGTGTCACAACAGATACAGTAAGTGTGGCTACTTCATTGGATCTAGAGTGCATCACTAATGGGGGCTACAAAAGTGCGTGTGGTTTTGCGTGCATGTGAAGTTATATATATGTGTGTTGCAGACACGTGCGTGCGCCCCTGTTTGGGCCGCGGGTGGGTGAAAATACCAGTCACTGACTACAGCTGGAAATATTTACTAACAATGAACGTGTCAACCACTTCAAGGTGGATGGAGCTCACTATTGGTTTATTTCTTTAGGTTATTTACGGTGCTAATTTGCTTAAACATTTTGCCTGTTGCTTTACAATGCAATAAATGTGACCTGTTGGTGGATACATACATTAGTTTGGTAGCTTGCTAGCTGTTTGTTGATGGTTTTTGAGTGAAGAGAGGGCACGTGCGAGGGTAAATTGCTCACCCTGCGTTTTATTTATTTAATTTTTTCTCATGTAGTATTGCATTTAATGTTACGGGTTGGCAGGTGACGTTGAACTTCACCTTGTATGAATGTAAATTTAGGTTTAGTCTAGATATATAACAACCCTGACATAGAGCTTTTACTCTGAAAACCGCTTTGCACTCACTCAGCTTCCCCTTCATCCAGTTTGGCATTTTTAATTTGGAGGCAGAGAAGCCACCGTGTTATAATTGACAAAGTTCAAGTTCTGTTCATCAAATTAATTTGTATGATAATTTTATACGCCGACCTCAAGACATGTGCTTGTCCCAGTTTAAAATGTAACTTTTCTTTTTTTATTGTGAAACATAATTTTATATAGGGCTAATCCAATTTAATACACTTTTCACTATAAATAGAACTAGACTGATTAACACATCAATCTCGTTGGCTGAGCTACTATTACTTACACTTGCCTTTCAGACGGAAAAGTGGAGCAACGCAGACAGTGAAAAGTTAAGAGTAGTTTGAGATCATGAAAATAGGTCTGAGTGAAAGATGATTGCCTGTGTCTATCACTCTTATTCGTGCACACATTTTATTTAGAAACTAGGGGTCAGGTAGATTGGCATTGTTCTATTGTAATATTGAGACTTGGAGTGTGTTGTGCCTCACTGTTAGAGGATATGCTGCTAAGTGAGGTTTTTTAGTCTCTGCCTCACATGATTTGCCAACTAATTTCAAACGACTCCTTCATGCTTCTTTTCCACCATCTTTTGATTGGTTATAAATATATTTCCTTCCTCAGTCTTTCTAATCTTCAGCCATGGGCGCTGTGATAGAGTGGGATGCTGTAAAATAAGTTACAAATTGCAAGGTTATATTGGCTCCTGCTGCTTTTTAGTTTTTCTGATGTTGTCTGTCATCTAACCGGGGGCACAATGGAGGGATCTACTTCTTGTGTATGTTGATACTTCAGTCAGTTATGATATATATGACGATTTGTTATTTGGTTTGTCCATGAGTTGGTGTGCTGTCTGAAATCATTTTTGCATTATATTTCATTTACCTTACATGGCCACTAGATGGCACCAGATGATCTCTAACTTTTTTGAGAAATTCAGCTTGCACGATGCATGCTGTCTGCAGAAGTTACATCGATGGAGTTGACATGATTAGATAGAATAAAGTAGGGCTGAGATATTTTGTAACAAAACAGAAAATGTATTTGATGAAGAAAAAATGACTTGGAGTTTGAGCATGTTCTTATTTTACTTTTTACGAGTCAGTATTTTTTTTTAGAAACTAATTGATGGTGTGGTTTTGCCAGAGCTTGGATGAAGATCAAAACTCGTATCTCTCTTTCCAACTGGGGCAATCTGGCCTGTTTTCTATTATCTGCTCTTGAAACATCTTTGAAGAAAGTTAGTTTAAAAAAAAAGAGAAGATGATTCTGGATATACTTGCTGTGTTTGATGTGAGCTATTGCCCTTGATTTCCTTTGGCCTTACTGCACTGTATGTGATCATTAGATGGAGCCTTGATGACCTGTGAAACTATATCCTTATAAAACCATTATTAGGATTAGGACAGCCTGGAATATGTTTGTTTCTGTCGAGCAGAAATACAAGCAGCACTTTGAGGTATCATTTTGTACATTTAAAACTGTTCAGATATTCAATCCTATTCATTGGGATTTAATTGATAAAATTCTTTTGGACTTGGGTCAGTGCATACACATACACATACAAATTGTAGAGTCCATATTCTCGGGGTGGTGGCTGTAATTTAAATGAGCTCTCCACCAACTGCTTTTGAATTGTAATGACCACGTGAAATCAGTAGATGGCGCCAGTAAACCTCTGAACTGCTTTACCAGTGGTGGCAACATTGCAGCTCAAAAATATGTGTTGGTGTCATAGACTGTATAAAATAAGGTTGGTGTTCAGTCACCAAAAGTTTGTTTCTGAGATGTTGGTTGCATTGTACATTAGTTATTATCAAATCAGTGCATTTAAAAGGAAGAAAGAAAGAAAACAAACTTAGAATGTCCGAATTAAAAATTAATAAATAACTTAATGATTTAACAAGTACACAGCCACTTAGATTTGGATAAGTTAGACTATGTCAGGTTTCTTATTATTATTTCTCAAGAAAAAGTGAAATCTAACAAATATTATTGGACATTTCTATGGTCGTTGGTTAGATACATATGTTTTATTATAGATTTTTATCAAGTTAATGTTTTCAAATTAAAATAGAGACATATATATCTGTTCTATTATGTTTCTATTAGTAAAACATGCATTCATTTTCAACCATTTGATACAAAATGAAGATGTTTCTCCAGAATAGAATAACAGCAAAACAATTGATGCACCAATGAAGCGTTCTTTGCTGTAATGTGCATTGGAGTTGTATTGGCCATATGTCGTCAGTAGATGGAGCTTGATGACCTTTGATACTTGAGTCACAGACTCCTATACCTGATCAGAAAGCATAAAACAACACAGATAGTGTTGCTGAACTTCCGTGCATGCCTTTTAGATGAAGCACACTGTATTTATTTCTCCTTTGGGTAATAATGAGAGAGAGAAGAGAACAACACTGAGCCAAATTTTGACTTATTTGACTGAATTGGTTCCTTGTTAGAATTTTTCCTTGTATCTTGTTTTTCTGTCTTCAAATGTGAATAGAAATAGAATTTAAAAAGAAAAAGTAGTTAATCAATTACCAAGATTTTTTATTATCTTTTAATTCAGTTTCGCCTTGCTTAACCTTTTTGATTCTGCCCGCTCTCCGGTGGTGACAGCGAGGGGACAAAGAAGAACATTCAGTCCGCCGTGTGTTAGTCAAACTGGGACAAGCTGAGGCTGCAGGGTCCGTGGGAAAGGATAATGATGCAGTGAAGCTCCTCGAGAAGTCCTTTCGTGTATGAAGCCCTTGTGTAGCCATGTGAGTGTAGAAGAGAGCGTGTCGAGAGGGTAATTGCAACAAAGACAAAGACAGGGACCATAATTTGTCCTCAGTGCTACACTAATGGAGAGAAAAGGTGGTTAGGGATCAGGTGAAAAGATTTAAAGGATGTGGATTATAGTCTATTTAGGATGTAGCTGTTTTTATTTTAGCATTTTGCAACAAAATGTATCAAAAAAATAGTAATAAATAGCTGTAAGCTGATGAAAGTAGTAAAAGTAATACATCTTAATAATTGGTATTTTTGAATGCATCGCTGGAGCATTCCCTCATCCACCAATATATCTCACAGTTCCTCTGTCTGCGTGAGCCTGATATGTGAAACATACATTCTAACATAAAACACATGACAGTAAAACATGTTTTCTTCTCTGGCTGCTTGCATTCTCTCATCTCTCTCTTGTAATCACTGAAGGAGTCTTTGTGCTTTCTTTGCCTGCTGCTCCTCTATTTTCTCTTGCACTATCCTTGAATCTCAGCTTTCCTCTTTGTGCTTTCTTTCTCCCAGAGACAGTGTACAGCCTCAGTAGTACAAGAATAAATAAATACATACGTGCCAACACAAACGCACACATACCACAATCAAATCAGTGTGAGTTATTCTGATGTGAGCAATATACGGTTATAACTAATAGCCCTGAGAATCTTTAGGAAAATGAGGTAAGGTTTTGAGTATATCTATATAAAAAAAAGACCTGTTCTTTAAGTTTTTTGTCTAAATCACTTTGAAGCTTTTAAACTCCAAATTTGATGCTAGTGTAGATTAAGCGATCATCACTTTTTCCTTCATTTGTATACCGTCATTTTTTCCCCCCTCCAGATTATTATCCTCTCATTTGGAACCGGAGCCTCCAGAACAGTTTATTTCGATCACCCAGCTTCCCGCAGTCTTCCTCCTGTGACAGAGAGCTTTCCCAGATTTCTCCAGCTTTCTGTCTTCGACTGCTCTCAAATCAATCTGGGATTAGGCTTGATTACACGGATATCCCTTTGGGACGCTTTATTTCAATGAATTAGTCGAGTGAATGAACAGAACTGCAACAGAACGGTATTTTGTACCAGCCACATAAATTATGCATATTCTGTGGATATCAACCGGCCTTGATCATCCTTTTTATGGTTTGAATTCTGAGTGAGAGAAATTGTTAATTGCCAGCCTTGTCACATATAATCTCGACTGTGTTTGATGTACAATGGGGATGCAGTCTATATGTTGGTTATTTATTTAGGTGGTTATGGTGATGCTGTGCATGATGAAACGGGAACCGAGATAAAAATGTATGTGTGCTGTTTTATGTTTTACACGACATGGTTATTGCTAGAATAAAGTCAAGCTGAGCAGCTAAAAATATTCATTGATTGCACAGAAACCAGGGACTTTGTGCATTTTGTCTCGCATTAATAATTTGTGTCTGTGCAGCATATATACGGCTCCTATAGAGTGTTATGTATTTTATGTATTTATCTTTCCTCTGTGGCATTTTCTTTCTATCCACATAATCTCCCCAGTTTATGTTATGTTTCCGAGGTGTAAGAAAAAAACTACACCTTTCAATGCTACAAACAAATCTTGTGCACTTTCAGATGAGTTGTGGGGCTTCATAGTGAGTAATTTGTTGTAATTGACACAGATAGTGTTTGTGACAGTGAAAGGTGTAAATGTAGCCCCATAGCTGGGTAGTAAATAGCTGAGGATGGCGTAAAAGCAGTTATACAAACATGCATATTTTCCCCAGATGGTAATAATTTCACTCAGGGCGTAATTCAATTTCTATGCATTTCTGAGTTATTGTTTAAAGCATATGCATGTTAAAATATGATTGACGGAGGTGCATACGGCTGTGATCAGGGTGTCCTGAGAATCCAGTGAATCCCAGGGCTTGAAATATTTAAAAATGCAAATGGAATGCAACAATTTGCATATGGCAGTATTTAAAACCAGTGTCCTTGCCTAAAGAGGGTTTTGTAGTCGACAAAGAGAGGGATTATGGGTGGACACCCACCCGTGTTGTGATCGCAGCACCATTGGTCAAGTCAGATTTCTGTAAACAAAGGGCGACTCAAGAGGCTTGATGGTGCATTTAGTCAAACATGTACAGTGCCTTGAAGTGCTGTGACTAAATGTAAATTATCATCTGGCTTAGAGGCTTTTGCACTAAATATAATCCTCATCTTCTTTGCCCTTGAGATGAGAAAAATCAAGGATATGAGTTCTTGTATTGTGTTAAGATGCTAAACCACATGGTCATTTTAGATATTCTGTCTAGATAGATAGAAAGATAGATAGATAGATCTCATCAACAGAGGTAAAGTTAAGTGCTCAACCTACAGTGGTTGCTGTGACCAATCGATTAGCATGACATGCTCAGCCATGTCCTACAGCGAGGGGCTACAATGTTAGATTAAATGCCGGCTAGATCCTCATCAGGAAAAAAATCAATGGTTGTTGTTAAGGGCGAATGGTGTCCGAGGGGGGCTGGGGATGGAGGATTGTAGAGTCACTTTACATGGTGTGTCCTGGGCTGTTTGCATTGTGGCGCCTGCTTGTATTGACCTGGATAGGAAGCCCGGGTGGGGAGGAGGAGAGAGAATTTGTCACCATAGTTCTCCTTTACTCCCTGTTCACTAACACTGACTTTGGTTTGCTTACTAATAATCATACAACTCTGAAATGAACAAAGGCACAGAAGAAGGTAGTAGAATGTGTTTGCAAATTTACACTCGTATCATGTCAACTTCCTTTCAAAAGTGCTATCAAATTTTAATATGTGAATGTAGAACTCGTATACTTTAATTTTATCTATATATCCACATCTTTATTTGAAACACCTTAGAAACTAAAAGTAAACAGCCACTAAAATAAACAAAACACAGCAAATATGCAAGAAATAGTGCAGAATTCATATGTATTATTCGTATGTATGTAGTGCTGCAACTTGTGTTCAATATCATCATTCATTTAACTTATTATTTTGACTTATTTTCTATAAAATGTTAGATAATTCTATGAAATGGTGTTTATGTCAGTTTAAAAACCCCATGTTATTCAGTTTAATGGAAAAAAAGCAAAAAAAGACAAAGACAAGCAGGAAATCTCTTTTGAGAGGCTATAACAGCATTTCCTGCCATTTTTGCATGAAAAATGTTTAATAAACTGTTGTCGTTTGTCTGTCAAACTACTAATTGATTAGTTGCAGCTCTAATACTGATCCAGTGGTTAATGTCTTTGAAAAACCTAAAGTGTTCATATTGACGTCTCACTAAAGAAGCACGTAGTAGTACTTTTTAGTTTCCAATCGTCTGCAGTGTACTTTTGGTTTACCACCATTAACACCCCTAATGCAAGTAAATGCCTGTTGAGTCTTACCAGACCACACAGCGCAGAGTGACATTTATGGTCTGGCATGTGTGACGATAGTCTCCCGCAGCTACAGTGTTTTGGACACATAAGTCATGCGTAGTTGCTGCTCGGTGCTGCCTGTCATAATGTTGTGTCATTACAGCAAGTACACACAGCTCGCTGGGAAGCGCTAATTAGGTAGCATTAAAACAAAATAAACAGAAACAAATCAATAGTATTTCTTTGTAGCTAGCTGTCTGGCCCAGCTGTGAATGGAGCCATTCTTCAGTCAATGCTTTGAACATGTTGGTTCCTGTAGTCTATTAAGAAACAATGTGGGAGAATTTGGGAGAAAAAATGACTGTTTAATGGGTGCATTCACTTTTTGTCCATTTTGCATGAGGCTGCCAAAACTGCTGTCCACAGAACAAAATGAGCTAAACATCTGTAGAAAGAGAACAAAGACAAAGCGTTTTATTGTTAATGACATCAAAAAGCTTTTTTGTTGCCTTTTTTATATGGACTACAAGTGATGCACTGACTGCTTTGCTTCTCTGACAGTTCCTACTGGACCACAACTCAAAATAATAAGTTATCGAAGTTCTTGAGGTGGTGTGACCCTGTAGTATAATTTCACTCTGTGGTGGAGGAGTGAACAAGAAAGGAGACGTTAGAATTCCCTCAGGTGTCCAAGAGCTTTTGTGTAGTCTCACATTTATTTATTTATTCATACCATTTCTGAATGTAACCTTTAAAAGTACATGTGTGTTTCTTATTATTATAATTAATATATAATATCTTATAGAACTTCCATATATTTTTGTAAACATTGGCATTAAATTGACGTTTTTTTGTGTGTCAAGTTTATGAAGATGTTTCTTCATTTGCCTGTGTTGTCTATTTGCTATTGCTATAGTGTCTATTTTGATTACATTTAGAAATCCAGCATGTAGACATTATGAAAACCAGGACTGCCTGTGTACCACCTGTGTGAATGTTTCTGTGATGGTCAAAGCTCTGTGATACACATTATATATGTGTGTTTTTCTTTTAGTAATTTGTGTTTCACATTTTAGTTGTGGCAACACTATTTCAAAATGGGGTTCATATTTTCGGCTCTTTCGGCTCTTTCTCACTGACTGACACATGAAAACAACAAACTAGCCGGTTTAATATACACTTGAAGCGCTCTACTAAAAAATAATTTAGCATTTGTCAATAATGACTCTACTTCCATGCGACCACACACTTGAATACGTATAAACAAAACAGGGGAAAAATTGTCTCATCAACTCACAATGCATTTTTCTCCCACCCTGCTCTGCACACCTCACACCCCTTCGACTCCACGACTCTCAAGGACAAAGAGGGAATGACTTCACTGTTTTGCTGGTGTGTGTCTTGTGTTTCTGGGGCAACAGGGAGATTACCACGGCTGCAAGAGCCCTAGGTGCTGCTGGTGATGCCAGATAATTATGCATAAACAAACGAACCTCCAAAAAAGGTGTGCTGCCAAGGCTCGCAGGCCATATCAAATGGCAGAAGTGAACCAATGAGAACACCAAATACACTTTCTGCATAATTAGAATTTTGAATTAGTGGTGAAAAAAAAATATACAACTAAATTATTCTAAGGCCTTGGCATGTTTTATGTATGTATTTATTTTTCTTTTAAAATTACAGATGAGGTTGAAGGCTGTTGACTCCAAGTCATGCACACCATTCTTCTCTTATTAAGTTAAATCATAAATTATATATCAGGTGCCTATACAAGATAACATAGGATGTCTACGTTATGAAATTTTATATTGATACTTCCCTCCAAAGAAATTAATACTGTAAACACTGTTACCTTTTTTAATTATTCAGGTGCATTCTTTCCTTTTTTATTACAACTTCAGTAATTAAGATATATTTTACAGTAGAAAATGGAAATGTAACCAATATCTGTGGGTCACATGAAGCAACACATTTTAACACATGAAAAAAAAAAGAGTCCTCAGTGTGTTTTTCTGTGAATTGCTAAGACCGCCGGTAATTTATTCAGTAATACAGCAGAGAAAATTCATAATTCAAGACAGAATACATTATAGTAATATAGTGATTTTATTTTGATTGTTTAAAAGGGTAACCCGTAATGATAAGAGCTGCTCAAGGTTGACATGGTGGAGTCGTCAAACAATCAAATGTGATATTACATTTTTAGAAAGTATCTCCTTGATTTAATGTAATCCGCACACACACACACACACACACACACACAAATCCTGCCATTTGCCTTTTTCATGTTTTTACTGGCAATTAAGGTCTCACAGTATGCAAGGAGCATTTAAACCTGCGAGTCAACTGAAGCTGCTGTGAAGTGCTTGTTAACAAGTGATTTATGAGTCTGGCTTATTACTGTGAGATTTCATTGATTTGTGGAAATTGCCCACCCCCGGTTATTGTGTGCTTTTCACAGAAGAAGTCGGGAGGTTGGTCAAAACTGATTTACTTAATGTTTAATGAGTTTTGTTATAAATCTTGCAGTCACAAACACGTAGACGGGCTCTGTAGTGTAGGTGGGAGGAAGATGCAGTAACGCTCATACAAACAGACAGTGGAGAGTTTTGAAAACACCCAAAAAAAACCTTAAAATCATCCTCCTCTTCTCAGTACCCTGCAGTTTGTACCCTCCAATTTCCCTCGCTGACTTCATGCTTGCCTTGTCCAGAAAAACTCTTCCCCTTCATCGTAGCGTGGGGGATCTCCAGAAAAACCAAACGATAGGCGGAGAAGGACCCGCTGGGGTGTGGGATTGCTTGTAGAGAAGCACCCGAGCGCTCGTCTGCAGGATTTGTTTGACTCGGGTAATTGAAAGTGTTTTAAACTATTATAGCAACTGGAGGGCTTGTTTAACTGTCGAGCTGCCAGTCAAGCGGGTGGGCCAAAAGCCCGAGCCCGTCAAGGCCTGTCAGTCAATGGAAACGAGAAGTGTCGGCTTAATGGATTTCTCCACACCGCTCCGTCTACGCACCCAGCAGAGCTAGGAGGGAGGGGGAGGCAAAAAAATAAAAATCAATGCATTGTCATGTGCGAGTGTGTGAGCCATCAAACGACCAGGTGGATTGGAACTGTATTTTCCTTGTGTTGATGTTGAGATGCAATACTGGGAGTGAGCAGGAGGTGTTGTTTAGAGTGCATGTGTGTATATTTGTGCCTGTGTGTGTGAATGCCTGGCCTGTATCTCTTACAGCAGTCTGCATGTGTGTGTGTGTCTGTGCAGGCTCTCTGAGATAGACAGACGTTCTGTGCTTGTCTCCAGGGGCTTTTGTTGTGATTTGAGGTGTAAGAGGGGTCACATCACCCTCAAAACAAGTTTGCTTTTCATCCCGTAGTCTCTCCACAAGTGAAAAACTGCCTTTTGTCTGTGAATTTGTTCTGTGGTTTTCCCAAATGTTCACTCATCAGCAAGACACACTGCTCACTATTACTCACCCTGTAATATGGAGCAGTGTTACTGGTAAATATAGTTATACATTTATCCGCTAAAACAATAGCCCATTAGTTGGCCAACTAAAAATTAAACCATAAGTTACGTTTTTACTGTATGTAGTTGTACACTGAGCTTTTTTGATTAACAAGTTGTGATCTTTCTTTCCAGTTTTCATGGTTGTTAAATACTAGCAACCTGTACAGCCGGTCAGAGGTGGATACCCCAGTAGGTAGCCACGAGCTAACAATGAAAGTTGTTTTAATCCCCAAAATCTAAACTCTGTACAGTATTAATTGGTAACCATAAGAATTACTTCCTATCTCTAAACACATGTAACTTTCAAAATAAGGGCACATGGATGTGTTAACAGCATCCAAGAAGACTGTCAAAATATGATGCCTTAAATAAAACCTACAAGAATCCTTATTCTCTTTGACAATAATTCCCTACATGTTTACAATCAGGTAGGCAACCTCCTTAAAATATGCAATATTTAAGATCAGTGTATATGATGGAATAATGGCCCCTAGACCTCCCTAATCAACTACTTCTCCCCACTGGTTGGCTGTACCGTGTCCTAATGAAAAGCCCTCTCACTGTAGGATAACAATAAGGATTCTGTTACAGTATCTCCCAACTGTGAAAAATGTTCTGTGAAGTGTTTACTTATGTTTAGTTCTCAAAGTGCACAAGATTGATGCATTTACCTCAAACAATTATGTCGCTCGCTGGACAAAAACCTTAAGATATTTTGTTTGTTATTACAGAAAACAGAAAAACAGCAAGTCATCATAGTTGAGAAGCTCGGACCAATATGTTTTTTGGGATAAGATTTGTTCTTTTTATAAAAGCACTGAAATGACTTTCTCTTTATCACCGTACTGTTTCAGCACTATTTACGGATGTTCATGTGTAGACGAGTTTCCATCCTTTTAATCACAAATGACCACAGGAAGACAGCTTTTTGGCAGTGAGGACAGAGAAGTTGTGTATGATGTGGAAATATTTGATGTCACTATGTCCCAATATATTGGTGCTTTGAAGACACTATTAAAATAGGCCATTTCAGCCTGACACTGCACTGAGTGATTGCACTCATTAGTAACAGTATGTGTTACTAACCGCAGAAATATGAAAAGAAAACCACAGGCAAGCAGACAAAAACATCTCACATTTAGCCATTTGGATTTGGTCTTTAGCAGTGTAATTTCCCAAATTTGCAGTCTAATCTTAACTGGTGTGTGAACAGACGAAAGTGCTTGTCTGATGGATGTCTTTCCAGTATTGCGAGGCCTGCTACAAGGCACAGACACAACATGACTAAAGCATTTACGCACAGACACCTTGCACCCAGCTCCCCCACCTCCCGAGTGCCTCGGAGATGTATTTATTTTATCATTCCTAGTCTTGGTCGCAGCAAAAGGCTGTCGTGGCACGTACCTTTGCTTCATCTCAATACCACCTTGTGTGATTTATAGCCAGCGGATCCGGCTCCAGCGCCATCATTTTTAACCGCCCTGTCTTTTATCTCCACCAAATGATCGTATTAACCACTGCCAAAGACTAACACAAGGCAGAAGGAGATGTCTGTGTTGAGCTAAACCAGACTACCCTCTGAAAGGCATCAAATCATTTCACCATGTTGAGAGCGAAAAGTGGTAATTACTTGTAATTGGGGCTTCCAATTTTTCTCTCGATCGTCCCTCTTTTGCTAAATTGGATGATTTCCTTTTTTTTTCTTCTTCTGGAGGGATGATAGATACCTCAGAACCTATGAGGGGGGCCGAAATTGAAAACAGTTTTTGTTCCATTTGAAATGTATCGTTGTTAATGTTCGGCCCTTTCACATGCTCTCACACACACTCTTGCGTTCCCTCTAAGCCTGGATGTACTTGAAAGAGTCATTACTATGCTGCTACATTTTCTTTCACATATGACTGCTCTCTGTGGTATTTGGAGCTCTTCTTTTATTCATGCGTGTTTATGTGTTAAAACGGACACACATCTCTTTGCTGTTTGTTTGTATCCATCTCCTCAAGGCCAAAAAACTCGACAGTGTGTGTTTCCACAAGCATCCCCCAACAGAATGGTTATGAGCTATAACATGGCTAAATATTTGCAAAGTTGAGTGTACAAAGCTGTGCACCCTCAATTTAAATATGTTTAATGCTCATTCTTATGGGGAAGCTCTGAAGGATCAGTTGGCAACTTGGTCCAAATCCTGTTTTTACACTTTGTTTTGTATTTTAATACAAATCCTTGCTTTTATTTAAGGCTTAGTAATGGCAAAAATCATGATCATGATTATTTTGGTTGATAACTTAATTATAATTCAAGTGAAAAACAAATAACAACAGTGTTCCCCATTCTCTGTTGGTTGACTAATCGATTAATCAACTAAATGTTTCAGCCCTTAAATTCTCCCCTTCTCCCTAATTCCTAACATTTGAGTATAAGACTAAAATAATCACTGCTGAGGAGAGAATCTCTACTTGATGAAACGAGACTCTGCAAACATGTTGTATTTGCAGTAACATTTTGTCCCAGTAATCCCAGTTCTGTCTGAGCGATGCAGAAGATGGCCAACAGAAAATTTTAATTATAGTAAGTCAAACAACTTATTATAACACACAAACAGATGGTTCGGAATTTGCAATGCATGAAATGTACATAAACATTTGTAATTGCTGTGAATGCGTCCGTGTTTTAACACATGCATAAATAATCAAATTATTGAACAGGATCTTTCAGTGGGAACTTGCTCTTTTCCCCCAAAAAATAGGACACAGATAATTGCTGTATTGCTCATCTTCCTGTGTAAAAGAAAGACGAGAAAATTAGTAAAAAGGGGAGAGAGAGGAAATGTGTGGCGAAATGAAAGCAAGGAAGGAAGACAGCCAAAGATTTGACATAGTGCTGGAGGAGTATTTCCTTCTTGTCTCACTGAATCAAGTAGTGGTGCCTCAGCAATATTTTAATCGTGCTCTACCATGAAGTTTCTGTTGTTGTTACATGTGTGTTCTTCCGTTTCACACACACATGCATATTAGACTAACACACACAGAGACTTGTGAACAACCGGCCTTGTGTAACGTTTTTAGATGATCAAGCTGAAGCTAGAGGCAGACAGTGTTCTGCACTGGTGTGAAACTAATAGTAAAGAACACAGAGGTTCTACGCTGAGTAATCCAATTTGACCTTGTCTATGAGAAGACGGTCCATTGAATAACATTCTTCTAAGTACGGCCCTGGCAGAACATCTCATGACCCACTTTTTAAGGATCTCGGCTCGCCAGCTGAAAAACACTGTTCAATGACGTTAAGTGGAGAAAAAAGACCAAACAATCCCCCTGAACTTTGTAAAAACTCTATGAATGTAACACTAAAGCATTTATCTCATCTAATATCGCATGATGTGATGATAAAATAGTTAGATAAAAGAAAGAGAAAATCCCCTTTAGAGGAAACAGTATATGTAACTGTATATTTCTCACACCGTATGGCTTTGTGGACATCATTGCCTCTCACTCTCCATATGCTCGGTTTCACTTTTTCCTCACACTGTACGACTGTGTGAGGCTGAGGGTAAAGAGCTCACTGTGTCCTGCCAGCAGTAGAGACATCAAAAGGGGCTATTTGGCAGAAGTTGGGGGGCCGGAGCTCATAGGATTGCAGCAGGAATAACACAGGGTGAGATGTTATTATTATAAGGCTGATTTAGGACTATTATGGAGAAGCTCTGTGGGGGTTTCACTGCTAACCACCCTGACACACACATATAAAGCACACATATGGACTTCACTGGCACAACATAGAAAACACACACAGCGACATAGCTTGTTGGCTTAGATCCCCAGTATGGTGTAAATACTGCAACACACACAAACACACACATATACACAGGACTTGGAGGGAGATAGATGTGTACACTCAGAAGGGAGGGGTGTGAGGTTGTCTGACGGCGAGTAAATCACATGTGACAGAACCCAAACTCAGCCGAGGTGTGTCTCTTGACATGGTGTGATGGGGCGCGCCCTAATGCATTACTGTCCACCAGGGCTTTTGTGTATGTGGACGCCCATATGTGTATGTGTGTGTGCAGGCAAGCATGTGTCTATGTGTTTGTGTATGCATCTGGGCCCTCTTTACTGCGATGTTGTGAGCAGCCAATCATTTCTTCCAGTCTAATTAGCACACATGTAAATTCAGGGTAACCGTGGAGCTCATCCAGGGACAACCAACTGCGACATGGCAACTGTTCACCATGGGGGGGTTGACTCTATGTGTGTGTGTGGTTCACTGAATTTACACAAGATAATACAAAGTGTAAGAGGCGTGTCTACCACTGGTGACCAATGAAGGCCAGTCATAAGTGCTTGTGTTGGACCCCCCCGCTGCCACTAACTGTTTGACCGACCATCACTAACCCTGTTCAGGGCACCATCATCCCCACCAGCAGCCACCAACCACATTTCACCCTCTGCTATCAGACAGAATATAATGTCCTGAAATATCATCTTGGATTGGCTAAGGGTGAAAGTAGTCAAATGTTTTGATTACAGCCTGACACAAGTGCAAAGCTATTTTTCCATAGCAATACAAAACAATACATTTTATATTTGAGCAGTATTTGACTATAAGGCGACCAAAATAAATGTAAGTCCATGATCTAGTTAGAAGTTCTCAATAAACCATTGTTTATCTAATATTAAAAAAAAGGCCCATTTAATGATTTATTCAGCTACAAAAATCTCACAATCCTTCCATATCGAACACTGTTCAGGGCTTACAATAGCAAACGGGGTTGGGGTGGGTACGTTTCACACCTGATGTAACAAGACAGTGTTTCCTCGTTGGCACCAGGGGGAGGGGCAGGAAAGGATGGGGGACGCTGGATCAGAGGGGATAACGACAGGAAGAATAAACACATGAATAAATAACAGCAAAAGGCAAACAGAGCCCAGCCATCAGTCCGATTTGGCCGAGCCTTGTCGCTCGCTTGTTCACTCACAGCTGGGAAATTCACGGTAACTTGGTTTGGTCGAGGAGGAAAAAAAAAAAGTCTCTCTGAAACATTGGACTCACCTCGATGGCGGCAGCCAAATGCATGTGGCAGATGTCAGCATTCAGATTTTTTTTCTCCCCATAGTGTTGGACTGCGGCAAGAAAAGAGCTGTGGGGTACTGGAAGTGTGTGTGTGTGTATGTGTGTGCAGTATGTTTATTTGCAATATATATGTGATGGGTGTTGAAGAGGTCAAAAAAGGACAAACAAAAGAGATGATTATATAATTACAAATAGAAAAGGCTGAATGTTGTGGTCCCAGCAATGTTACATTCAAAATAGTTGAAATACTGACAGATGAAAAAGTTAAATCGCTGTAGAAGTTGAGGTGAAAGTGCTGAAAAGAGTTAAAATAAAATTCTCAGGAGCTTTTAATCTTCCATTTTGAAATAATTTTAGTTTTACGGTTTGTTTTTGTTGTGTTTTATCAACAATTTTTCTTTTTCTCATTTGAGTCAGTTGTTTTAGTTTGGTTTGCAGCTTTGAATTGTAAGAAAATATTCAAATGTGAAGAAGGATGGTTTGATTATTTAAAAACATTTTTAATAGAATTTACAGAATAATAACTTTATGGTGATATATGCTGTTGCTGTGATATAAAACAAAGAGCTGCTGTTTTGCTAATGTAAAGAATGGAGTATACAGAAATACTGGTAATTCATATATTCTAGGGATTAATTAAATTGATTTATAGTATATATATATAAAGATATGAGCTATATCATATTTTATATTTTATCGCCTAGGCATTAAAAACAGTTGTAATGTAAATTCCTGTATAACCACTGAAAGCAGTTGATTTGTTTGACATCACTGGTAACATAAGAAACTATTGAAAATAAAATAACTGTTAGATTTTTATTGGAGAGCAAAATATGCACCAAAATGTAACACATTGAACAATATTCAACATTTTTCAAACCTGTAGATCCTGATTTTTGTATAACTGAGCACACACAATGTATATATTGTGTGCATGAGTGTATGCTCGTGTTATTAACATCCACTCAGAAACGAGCTTTTTCAGGATCCAGCCGACAGTTCAGGCTGTGGTATGTAACTCCCAGAGGAGAGCTATAGGGATCTTTTTCTCTGGGCTTTATCTGGGTGCACAAGCAGTAATAAATACACATCTTATATATGTATGTGTGTGTGTGTGTGTGTGTGTGTCTCAGTGTGTATGTGTGTGTCTGCATGGCTGACTCAAAACCGACCCTTTGAAGTGAAGTAACGATGAGGGGAAGTTAATTACGTCCCATTATGCAGGCTGGGCGCGACCATGCACCAGTTAAGGCCATGTTTTTCCCTTTAATTAACTAGAAAGCCAAACGCTCGCCTGTCAGGGAGCTGCTAAAAGAGCATTTCAGAGGAAGAAACCCTCGGGGCGCTGATGAGAGGGCGCTAGGACTGGCCACATGTTAATGGCGAGGTGTTAGCATCTTAAACCGCGTTATCACTCGCCACTCTCAGTAGTCTTGCGGAAATGTGCAAAGGGAAATCTTGGGGATGGTCTCCAGGGGAAAACTAGCAAAGCTCCTTGACTTTGAGAGTTGATGCTGCAGCACTACAAAGTGTACAGGACTGGAGGAAGTTAAGGAACTTTTTTAAACAGCTTAAAAAAGAACCGAAAGTGCCTGAGCGGTAACTTCTTAATTAGAAAGTCCCTTGGATGGCTTGTGGATATGTAGCCAAACTGGAGAACTTTGGAACCTTGATTATCATCTCCAGCCTGGAATGAGTTTCTCCAGCGCAACACGCAGGTTAAAAATCTCTCCATCAAAGCTGCAGATAGATACACTCACAGATGGAGGAAGTAAACACATTCCTAAGTTTCAAGCATCAATTTATTTACCCGTATGCATGCGTGACTAGTTTTTGAAGAGCTTAATTTAAAGAAGGAAAATATTTTTCAAATATTTTCAAACCACGTCAAAACACGGATGCATTTTTAAAAAGAGTATTCGCATAAACAAATATTTTTAAAGCTTCAGGATCCATGTGAAACTGATGTTTGGGTGTCATAATTTGTACACATTTATAAAAAGGTCAGAACAAAGATTTTGGCGTATTCAAGTGTTTTTCATCAAAGGCGCCATAAAGTTTAAATATCTCTTTGTTGTTTACTTAATTACAGTGGACTGTAATGTGACCCATATCAAGTCAGTGTATTGTTTATTATTATCCTGACATTCGGATATTTATTACAGTAAGCACAGAACAAAACACTTCTCTGACTTTTCCCCTCTTGCGGCCAACACTTGAAGTCAATTGAAATCTTGATTATGGATAATTTTGTCAACATGAGCAAGTGGACACCAACTGTGGTCTATTAATGTTTGATTTAATTTACCAACCTGTCATCGTTTCATGCTGGAAATAAAGCTGCCCAGCAAAAGGAGAAATCAAACCCTCTCCTGCACCGACACCTCACAGTGACTGCACACTGGTTTGCAGGTTTACAGTAATTTCCCGTCTTAAGCAGACAACAACTTAACATCTTGTTTTGAGCCCCTTGTTCAAACTTCACAGTGTTGTTCACCTGAGCATGGTTTGCCATGTTCACTCAGGATATATACACGTGCAGGCCTTGTAATGTCGGTTGTGTGAGAAATGACATGATTGCAAAGAATTAACTTGTCAGGTGCTCCTGGTGCGGGTAACTAAAACTAGCACACTTTAATTGGTGTGTGTCTGTCTCTTTCTCTGGCGCACACCGTAGGATAGCAGTAGTTGCAGGGAAGCATGTTTCCAAGCCGAGCAATTAGACAGAAAGTGACAGCATGAAATATGATGGTTACTTTTATACAAAAGAAACATTTTGAGAAGATAACTGGGAGAACAGTTTTTCTTTTTCTGCCTGTTATTGTGGTCACTACACTTCAGTTCAGTTAGCTGATGCTACTGTCAGTCTAACTTCTATTTTCCTGCCTGCCAATGTTTTGTCGGATAAACAACTCTGATTTCTGTACAAATACTGTGCTCAGGTCTTATCTTGAGAAATTGAGTTAATACCCTGAAATGAATATCACAATCAATGTTGCAGAAATCAGACCACTGATTATTATTTTCATTATAACTCATCAGTCTGAAATTATTCTTGTTTAAGATGCAGATAGCAGAGAAAAGAGAGCTGACCTGATGCCACAAATCATTATATAAATGAAGGCGTGTTTTCACCAACAAATGTACCATGCTTAAGATGAATACATAATTCACAAAGCCTTCATGCAAGGAGGTTAATTAACATGAACCACACATGCAAATGTTGCCAATATACAATACTGTGCACTGCCAAAGGGTGGTGCTAAGCACAAACTCAATTCATCCTGTGTCGCTCACATACCTTTGAATCCAGAATATATATGGCCACAATAAAATGTATACGTAGACCACATTTATACATTTTTTAGTGTCTGATTTTTTAATATGTAATTTAGCGGCATCAGATTTAGCTCGTGCCATTGTACATACACACATCTGGGGACACACACTCTTTGTCTCACTCTCTCCACACGTATTGACCGGTCTGGGCGTCAATGACTGTGCAGATGACAACTGAGTTGTTATTAATGGCCACTGCGTTCCAATATATCCGTATCTGTGCTGGGAAAACGGTCTGTAGCCTGCCCACGCTCCTTCCCCCTCACTGGGCTCCAGCTGTCTGGCTCCACTGTGTAAAAAGATCCAGGCTTGTCTCTCTTCTTTATCCCCTCATAACCTCTTAAACCAAGGAAAAGCAGGGAGAATCAATAATAAAGATGCTCCTGGAAGTTCCAACTAGTTGATAAATGTTACGGGAAGACATTACAGTGCAGCGTATTTATAAAGTGTTCTGAATGCTTCAGTGAGCAGAAGAAAAGTGCTTTTTTAAGGCGTTGTGCAATTAAGTTGCAAGTAAGGAAATTTATGTTTGCATTTTCCCTCCCTCTCCCAGTTCAATAACATTAAGACTGGGATTATCATGTGTTAGGGAACCCAGTGAATCATTTCAGTGAAAGCAAACCATGGCAGCAGAAATCAGGGCATTTGATTGTGTGTCCTGGATAGAAGGATAGTGTTGAAATAGGAGGAGGGCCTGCAGTTTACACACTGTCCGCTTCCTCCAGCCAGTCCTCACAGTACAGCCTTCTCTCCCCTCTTATATCTCACAGCACCAACCCCCCTTCATCTCATCATCTGTAACCATTATGTTGTTTTTTCACACTTCTCTATCCTCTTGTGACTATCGGGACGACTGCAGGCCTGTCGCCACCCTGACTGCTGCTTTTACTCTCTGGGCCATAGCAGTGCATCCTTCTCCCTTTCAGTTTTTAATTCATGGATTCAGCTTACCGGTCTGTTTTTTGCTTAAATTCAGTTGCTTCATGTTTTTCTCCCTTTTGTCCATCCTTTATTTCCTCCTTTATTAATGTGTGAATATTTTCCTGCCCATACCACGCCCTGGGTGAATACTTCATATTTATTGGCTGTGTTTATAAATGAAGATCTAATGAGAGCCTTTATGGTTTAATGATGTTGCAGCTGTATCTCAGGTGGTAATAGGGAAACGCATATCTGTCTGCAGTTGTTGTTTATTAAATATTATGAAAAAATGTTCCTTATATGATGTGCATCATGATACAGGGGTTACAATTCAATATGTTGCAGCACATTGGATATTGTAAGCAAGGTGATATACGGCAAGCTTTATTCTGAGTTAAGCAAAAGTGCTTGCTTTTTTTTTTATCTGATCAGAACAGTGAGAGCTGTAAGTTCCGGTAACATTTAACATTATAGCACTACCTTTGTGCAATCTGCACTTCAAAAACAATTAAACAGGTAATCCAATAATAATAATGTTTTTGAAAAATGAAACAATATCACAAAACAAAATATTGCATATGTCGAGAAAGAGAGATTTTTTACTATTTCTTGACATTTTAATCAAGAAAGGAATTGGCAGATTGATCCTTATACAAAATTTGCATTTGCATTACTAATCTTTAGTAAGAGACCACGGCAATTTTACGCCCAAACTTTGGAAAACCGTGTCACATTGGTAAGGGTGTATAATAATAGATGTGAGTAGATTATGCAGTTAACCACCCTTGTGGTGAAAATCAGGGATTACTCACTCCCTCTTTTTTTCTTGTGTGTACACACACACACAGACACACACACACACACACAGCATCTATTTCTTTGAAATACACCAAATTAGTGGGTAGCTACAGCACGACAGTACAGTGCAATCATTTCTGCTCTTTGTTATCATTCACATTCTCAGTTCATCCTTTACAAATAAAGCATTTTCTGTGTCTTCTTTCTGTCTCAGTGTTTCCTTCTTGTCGGATGCTCTTTCTTTTCCTTACAGCCTGCTCTCACTCTTCTTTTTAACTCTCCATCTTGGTCTATTCTTCCTGTCTCCTGCGCTGTTCCTATTTCCCCTCTCTCTTTCAATCCTCTCAGTCCCTATTCTCCATCCCCCTCGCTCGCCGTCTCTTTTTCCCCTCTCTGTCTGTCTCTCTTTCCGGATGGGTTCCGGCTGTTGAGCTGGTGGGGCTGGTGGCCGGTGTGACGGCTCGGCTGTCTGGTGTCGCGTGCGATCAGGGCGGACGTCGCGCGGCGAGGACGATCGGAGCTGAGCGCCTCCGCCTCACCGCGGGTCACCTTTCACGGGCAATTAGTGTCGGAGCAGAGGCGCGCTCGCCGCTTGTCGGCCCTGCTTATTGTGAAGATCAACGGCAATCAGTCTCCACACTCCACTCTGCACTCTCTCCCTCGCTCCTTTCACATCTCTGCCTCCAACTCTCACTCTCTCTTCCCCCTGTCTTTCTTTGTTGCCTCTCTATCTCTTTGAGTTTTCCCCTGATGTGCTTTTGCAGCTCTCTGGCTAATGGCTGCTGTCTGGCAATATGTTATCCGACTGTTCAGCTCTCTCTTCATTATACACTCTTTGACTTATTTGCCACTTCTGTTGAGCAAAAATCATATAATGCTCCTCTTCTTTCTCTCTGCACATTGTTTAATTCACCTTCCCCCCTTCTATAGCTGACTGTGCAGGATGCTTCCTGTGTTTTACTCTCAAGGACTTTTCTCCATCTTTTCTGTTGTTTTACTCCCACATCATCAATCTCTGGGCATCCCTGAATCAAAGGTTTCTTTTTTTCACCATGTGATCCCATATTAAGCCCACACACTTCCTTTGATAGCAACATTTAGAAGTCAGTAACGTATTGCTTATAAGGTCAGTCTAAGTTTACTGGAGGTCAGTAGCAATAAGGACTGGGCAATATGGTTGAAATCAATATCACAAAACCAGAGCTCAACCAGTAGCTTAACAAACATATATCAAAATAAATAATAAATTACAAGAAATCACAGCCTATGTCTGTTCTACAAACTGCATTATGCAATCACTGTATGTAAATGTATAATTACTGCTAAATTCTTTCTTAAAATATTTCAAAAAAGGTCACTTGGAGTGCGCCGACCTTTGCCAAGACCAGACCCCATTACCTAGTTGGTATTCTATTATTTGTTTACAAAAAATATATCAAAATGATCGGGTGCATTTCTTTTTAATCCTGCTGGCAAACAAACCAACAAATAAACACTGAACTGAAAAACATCACCTCCTTGGCAGAGGTAGTAATCAAACTGTTTAGTTGAAAACAATGAACTGTGTTCCACTGTTATGCAATAAACAATGCTATAGAAGAGCATATAAGGTGACTGGGATTTGTTTGCAAATAGCAGTTGAACTTCTTTGACTTGCTGAGTCTACATTGAATTCAGACTTCAAGGTTGTGAGAGTCTGCACTTACTGAAAGCGATTTTTTCAACAAAGATGATGTGTGTCATTGTGTAACCACAGGCCTAGTGTGTAAGTGTGTAAGTGTGTGTGTATGTGTACATTGCCTGCAGTTGAGTTTGTGCAAGCAAAGTGGGAATCTTGGTTGACACTTTGGTGCTGTTTTGTCAGACCAATACAAGATCCTGATCTGAGAATGACCTTTTCACTTTCATGTGGGCATATTTGTTTGAGTAATGAGTTTTTCTTGTATGCAAACAGTCACATAAATCTCTTTTTAAAGCAAACGTTTATAAAGTCTCTAAGAATCACTGCACAAAAAGTAGTTGGATGCCGAAGCTTTTAATCTTTTAAGATTTGCCTGTGTTGCCCTTTTTTTTTCTTTTTTTTTTAGAAGGTTTTAGTTGAATAATATATTCAGTTTGTCCTGTATATATTTAGTAAACAATAACACAAAAATGACAATAAGTAACATTTTTATGGACATGTAAGCCTCAGTGTACCTATTTTTCACTTTACAACACATCAATTCAGTGTATTTTGTGTATGTGGTGTTATACCAGCAGTCATCCTGATGCAGTTCAATGAAATTCACTGAGCTGTGTGCACCTCAGGATAAAATCTTTAATCCAGACATGATGTGGTTTGGTTTTCCAATGTATCTGTGGCTATTTTGGGCATGGTTCGTGACGGAAAGTGATGTTAATGGAGGTGCTGTTTACACTGTTGTGTATCACATAGGCCTGTCACAATAATTGCAATATCACCTTATTAAACTCAACAAAAGTTCTAGAGTTCACGTCAATAAATCTTATGATATCCCTGTTAGGTTTACATGTGTTTGTTTACATACATACATGTCACCAACATTTAATTTTCCTTAGTGTTATATGACGGCGCCCAAACTGAATTAACAGAAAAAAAACTCTGCAGAGACACATTTACTTTATGCTCTGTATATTTCTTGGACTATATATGTTTTGCATAGCTTGCTTTGAAGCATCCAGACGCACAGTTAGCAATTTCTTTATGTTTTTGATCAAAACATCTTTCAGTTTATGTCTTTCAATATCTGCAGACTAAGCAAGTTATTTGTTTGTTTTTATGAATCTCTTAGCCACTTCGGGGTGTTTTATGTAAGTTGCACGGCAGGCGACACAAAAGGTTTTTTTTTTCTCATCAGGACTTTGCAGACAGCTCAAGGAAACTGATAAAAAGAAAAGGTTTGAGCTCATTGCATGGTGCAATAGAGTGTTGGGTGCAGGTGCATGCAGATCGAGCCAACAGCAGTAGTAATTGTGATTCTTAATATATAAATATATATATATATATTGTGCCCTCCATACATACATTATCCTGTGAATTTAGAGTCCTTGTACTGTAACATTTCTGCCACACTGTAACGCCCACTTTCCCACATTCAGCTATAAACACAGAAGAGGAAAAATCAAGGAAAAAGGGCAGGCTCATTTGCATATTGGGGCTTCATTAGATAAAGCTAAGGACAGCTAAGAGTGCATCTTCAGCCACAGTGATGAATAGCTGCTGCATCACAAAGTCGCCTCAAAGTAGTCTTGTCGTAACCCTCATTTGCATCAGTGCCTATTTTTTATATATTTATTAACTCACTTAATGGTGGACACTTACCGTTATCCCTGTGTCCTCTTGAGAAACCTCTGCTAGTGTTCTGCAATTTAAATAGGCTACTTTTGATGGCGTTAGAGAGGCTGTGATTTAAGGGGAAAAAAAGGCAGTCGGTTGTGATGAGAATGACGATCGGGAACTTAAATGTGCAGAAAAGGTGTTAATTACATGATGTTTTAATAGAGAGCCAGTGGTGCATAAATTATAAGCTTAGATTTAATCACAAGAGACATTTCCGCTGAAAGGTTTCGTGCATACACACACACCATCTTGCACAAATAATAACCTCAAGTTTAGTGAATAGTACAGTTGTACAGTTTTGGGATTGTCTATGAGAAATGATGTTATAATTAATTTAAATTAATAACGTCGGATTGTAGGATTAATAGTGCTTACCCAAACTACTTAAGATGAGCTTGGTTGTAAGCAGCTTGTTGAGGACTCTTAACTTTTACTTAGGTGTGCTGTACATTACATTATTTGCTAACTCCCCCCACTGTCATCCTTTTTCATTTTTTAAAATAGAAATAAAATAAATTTAACATAACATTGCTCAAGTTAATCAAATACCTTAAAACTAAGCTTGTTATGTTAGTCAGACAACAGATGCTACAATTATAAATTGAAAGTGTGTGCTCCCAGTAGCAGCAGAGTTGCAGTACAGAGTGGCAGGAATCAGATTTCAAGTTGTTTTTTATTCATTCATGGAGTTGACGATATATTGTGTTTTTCACTGTCCGGTGAAGGTTCCCTGGTGGACCGAAAGCTTTATTTGTTGCTATGGTAAAGTTAGCTGCTGCAGCTGTGTCATCTAGCTTAGGAGTGTTGTTGTTTAAACTGCTGGGTGTAATGACGGGAGAAAAGATAGAGGGTGACCGAGCAAGAAGCTGCCTGACAAGAGTAAATTTCAGAATGGTCATTAGAGAGCTTCACAAAAGAAAAGGCTGCAGACAGACACCGGGTGGGTTTTCTTGCGGTTGGACTTGTAAGTATTATTAGCTAGTTTGCTATGTCTTGTGTTATTGCACGGGTCTGCTTAGTGTTTGGCTGTGTGAGCGAAGTTGACTTAGTAGTTTTTGATCATAAGCAATTCAATGCTGGCCAAATAAAAAAAATCTATACTACAAAATCCAACCCCTGACTTTTTGATGGTAAAACTATTTACCAGGAGAAATTGAACTTCGTCATAAAGGTGAAAGATAACAAATCACAAAGGTGATCACTGCAAATTCCTCAGGAATCTAAAGTTCACACGCCTGGGATTTCAGATCTGCTTTTTCTTTAAAAAAATGAATCTGCTCTCCAAGAAAAAGCAAACAGTAAACATGCTAAATAAATCATATTTTTCTCTTTCTATTCCTCCCTTCTCTGTTTTACCCACTCTCTTTTTTATTTATTTTTTTATAAATGGACCCATGGGCGGTTGCGTATCCCAGGCCTCATGCCATGCTGTCTTTTGAACGCAAACCTGTGCGGATGGGCCTTGAACGGCTGTTTCATCTAGTCATCCAGGGCCTGACGAGATTTGACTGGTCCAGTCCCAAGTGAGTCCTGCATCTCAGCGGCTAGCCATCACCCTCCATAAACAAATCGAGACCAAACAATGTCAGATGCTGGCTTGCATTTAAACGATGGTTGCTCTGGGAGGCGAGTAGGAGGGGAGGGGGGAATAAACAAAAAATAAAAATAAAAAATCAAGAGATCATGAACTGAAGCTAGAAAATCTCAAGAGGACTGTTTCTACCCTTTAAAAAAACTAATTATTTATGATAGTTAGGAATGAAATTGCTGACACACTGATGCAGTATCACTCTGCTATCTTTCTGTCTTTATTGGTGGTGTGAGCTGTTTTTTTGTTCCAAGATTTGTTGATTTTCTTCACACAGGGCATCTGGTGCCCGGACAGCTTTTCATTATTTAGCAGTAACACACATTAAAGTTCTCGATAAGAAACCAGACATTTTGTCTCCACCATGACATAAGAGTGCTTTAAGCGGTCTGTTGGCTGATCTGCATGTGACAAAAGTCTCTGGCTGGAGTCAAACTTGTGAAACTGCAGCTGCATGGTCTGTATCTTACACCTTTATGCCATCAGGACATCCCACCCCCGGTTACACCTCACACACGCTACCCTGTACTTGGCTTTAATAGCCAATACCAGACACACTCTGCTGGTGTTATGAGACAATCTGTGCTTCAACATCATCATTCAGGGTTCTCTTCATTGTACCAGAACCCAAGGGTGAAGCTAAGCCAGCCTTCAGGACTGCAGTGCTCTAAATCTTAAGAACCGGCATTTTTTGAAAGGAAGAGGGGGGAAAAATCTTCCCCAGAGCTTGCAGGCAGGACTTTAATTTCTAGTCCCGGGCGCTGATTTATTTGATTTTTGAGGAAGTTTTGCTAAGCGGGCTAATGAGAAGCACAGTGCTGTTGAATGATTTAGTAGGGAGATGGAGCTCATACAGAGAGAAAGTCTAAAGACAAATTTTCTTTATATTCCCTAATTGGTGAGAGGAGAAAGGAGGTAGTTTAACAATAAAAAATGACAATTAAGAGAGGGTTACTTACTCTACTCGGGCTGTATGTTGCACAATTAGACAAAATAAAACAGCAGCACTGAATCATGTCATGTCTTTAAAATGGTTTCATGGGAAACTGCTTTCTTTTTTTTCCAAGAAATAAACAAACTGATCCTACATTTGGACTCAAACCAACAAGGACCACCAAACTTATTTAAAGATGAACCACTGTCACATATAAAGCCTGCCAATTGGTGAAAAAAAAACAACAACTCTTGGGTAAATTAATACTTTAAGTGTTATGGATTATTATATGGATTCTTCACAAGTGCTTTTAAACAGAAGACCATTTCTTTCTTTTTGAAATGATAGGGCTATTTGCACCACAAATCACTGAAACCTTTCTTCGAATTTTGATGCAACATTAAAAAAAAGTGATTTTTAGAACAAAAGAGCCTGTAAGGAAAATTATCTTTCATGGGAAAATATTTGATATGCATTTTGGTAAGAACTCTCAAAGATAAAAGCCATAAATTGTCCAATTACTCTCTTTAGCTTTTTGAAGTTGTACAGTATCATGCTTAAAAGCAATCAATAGCAGTTGTCATAGCTTTAGATTATTCACAGATGAAACCAATGGCAATAATGTTCTTTGAATTGTGTCTGTAACTAGGTAAAATCTTAAAGAGGGAATTACCGAATGGTGATAATAAAATGTCTAAATAGGTAATATGTGCTTTGGCAAATATGGCATACATCCAGAAGAAATTTCAATGTCCTGCTGGCTGTTAGGTAGTGTATGTAAAGACACTCAAAACAGGTTTTGATTGTAAGTGGATTTGCTGTTCTTGTAAATACGAACTTTGACCCCTTACAAGTGTAGCGGAAGGAGGATTAGGCTCATGTTTATTCAGCATGTGTAACAGCCCCTGGGACAAATCACACTCAAGAGTGGCTGTCGCCCCTGGAGACTGAGAGAACCACCTAAGGGTGTGGAGCTAAATATGGAAATTGCAAGACATGCTCCAATATGCATATTCACTAATGTGCAGTTCCTCAAAATAAAAACAGCCCTTCGTTCACATTATCCACCCCTCCGTCTGTCTTTTGCAAATACCACAGTGTAAAAATGTAAAGCTGCCATTATCTGAGGCATGTTCCATTAATATAAATAAACCCAAGTCATGTTTTTTCTCAAATTTCATCCTTTTCCATTTTGCCTGTATGCCTGTGGAGTGACTGAGAGCTGTGTCTGTATTTTTTATTTATTTTGCCTGCCTACCACAATGCTCCGCTCGCTCAGGTCTGCTTAACTGCAGCTGAAGTTGTCACTGTTAATATGGGTTTGTATTCAATCATCCTGTCAGCTTCTGAGAGGCATATGAGTGACAGATTTAAGAGGCAGTCGAACTGGGGGCTAAACTCAAGGAGGGCAATTTCTTTCCTGTGAACGTAAGATCTCCGACAGACAGGCGTTAGCTGCCGAAAGTTAGACAACACCGTCTGGTCCAGTAAACGCATTGACAGTGATCAACAAAGGACTGTTGTCTTACCTTTTTT
>CAFUXE010000898.1:1032248-1077460 GCA_903364295.1 Serranus cabrilla
TTTATCTAAGTTTGAAAAGAAACAAGATTCAATCTAGGTATTCTCCGCTTTTGTTCCACCTGATGAACATTTTACGTACCACTTTGATTGTCAATAACAAAGTACACTGACTTCACTGAGGTTTCAATACAGTTTTCTCTCTTTTACATGTATAAAAAGAACTTCAGCTCAGCTTTTGGTAATTTATTAACAATTGCTGTGATGGGTAATTACCTGAAATGTGTTCAATAGCGTGCACCCCTCTTCTTTCCTCTTTTTTTCAGTATAAGTCGCTGCAAGAGTTTGGGATTTAGCTGGGAGTGTACCTAAGAGCTGTCATCTGGGATGATAGTTTGATGGCAGATGAGAGCTGCCATTGCAGCACCCTCCAGGTGCCCTCGGGGCTAAATGGATGGCTGCAACATGGCACTTTTAGAAGGTGCTTCTTCGCTCTGATTTGTCTTCACTAGCTGTGTTTTTCCTGCCATTAGCAGACTTGTCTATTTTGGATGCACCGTCCTTTTAAACTTTCTGAGTCCCAACTTCTGGCTGACCTTTCCCTGTGAATCTTTCCCTGTTCCTGTACAGTATTAATAGACAAACTCCCAAACTCTGAGAGCAAATCAAAAATAAACACTTGATGTTTGGGAGAAGTTTAAACCCTCATTTTAAGTGATGACTGACATGCTTGAAAACTCTTCACTCCACGCTTAATGAGAGATAATTTCTATCTGAACTTCTTTGTTTGCTCATGTTGTTTTTCTCTCTTTTATGAATACAATATATTCATTCAATTAACTATTGTAGACAGGAGAAACTTGTTAAATTGAAATCTACTCAATCAGTGCTAACAACCGCTCACTGAGAATCGCTGTGATGTGGATGATCTCCCTGATTCTGTTGTTTTGGCTTTGGCAGCTCCTGATGCATCTTTTGAGTTTTTGATTGGTCTTTCGCTGGAGTTCAGTATTTTTCCCTCTGTGGCCTCAGCGGGGAGCGAAGTGGCGTGTGGAAGCATGTCATCCCCTGATTTCCTTTTAAAAAGCCGACCCTGATGCTTTTAAATGCATCATCAAGGCAATGGGCTGTCCAAGTCGGTTACAAGTTAACCAAATAAACACTGACAATGAAATTAATAATGCATATTGTTTGCGAATGCCTCAGCTGGATGATTTGACTGATGTATGCAAGGATGGTAATTTATTGAAAGTAAATTCATGTAATTGTGCAGCGGAACTTGATGAAGCAAAAGAAGGTGTCAGCACGGCTTCCATCATCATCAGAAGAAAGAAATCATTAAAGAGCAAAAACAAATCCAACTTCAAAGGACGGTGCAGAACAAACACTTATTTTATGGATGTGTTTCATTTAGACCAAAGTTCAGAACGGCTGTTATGGTAAATATGTCAGATTTGTTGTTGGTTGTTTGCGGATGTGATAGTTTTGGTTTATTTATTTTTCTCTCAGTCCACAGGGATGTAAACACTCACTCTGCACATATCAAAGTAGTCAGTGTAAATTTAATTTGAAGATGAGGGTGAACAAGAGCTAAAATGTACTTGTCATTGTCGAGACATATTTCCAGGATGAGGAGCTCAACCGACAAGACGATCCCAGTGCCCAACTTGGTAAAAATAGTTTACAACTGAACTGTCTTTATGATTATGATGCCAGCAAAGTGACATGATGTGAACATGGCGCGTGTGGCTCACTGGTTTAAAGGAGCAGAAGTGACAAACTAATCTTAAGTATTGTACCAAGAAGTACTCTCAGTCAGAAAGAAGTAGGCATGTCTGAAGTTTATTATGGGAATTTATGCCTTAAGGGAATTCATATTTACTTGTGTTTGTACTTTTATTTTGCTAAGGCTTCAATCAGACAATGTGGGCCTTTGCTGACCTTTCTGGCTCTCTGGCAATCATTATCCAAAGTATCCTTACAGTATGGCTGATAGAGACCTTTGACTTACCACCACCGTGTTGTCACTCCTTGGTTTGTGCACTTGGTTTGGTTTCGCCATCTTGGATTTTTGTAGCTTGAAGTGATTACAAGTGAGCATGTTTGGATGAGAGGGTGGAGCTAACCGTTGCACTAATTGCTTGGTGCATTTACAGTCTATGGTTAGCTGTCCCTGAATGGTAATGGTAGGTTAATACATTCAAAACACAGCCTATGCATTGTCTATGCAGAGTATGCTTCACTAAACGTGACAAAAATTGACAATGTGACAAGTTTATTTCTTTTTTCTTTAACAGAATCAGCATGATGAGTGTAGAAGACAAGTGTTTTATCAACACATCTTGAACATAAAACTGGGTTAAAATGTATATCTCACCGACTCTCTAAAAGCCACATTAATACTTTCCCCTACATGTCATATTACTCCACGCATTTGAGTGAAATCCAATGAACCAAATGATTGTTTCAGGTTGGTTACATACAAACATCATTTGAGGTGCAGACAGTTAAGAATATATAGCAAGTAGGTGCAGTTGCAGGTTTTTTTGGGCCTACTCTTTGTCACCCTTTATTCTCAAAGTGCTGCGTCTTCCTCCTGATTGGCTGTAAATGAGTCTTTAAATATTAGTCAGTGACTGCAAACAACTCACTCACAACTTTGCTCATATCTGCCCTCACATCAAAATGGCCTATTTCTGAAAGGGCCCCGTCAGACAGAATGTGACAATGGATGCTGAATATTAATAAAGTACACCATATGTTCCGGACAAAATATTATCCATGCATTATTAAATGTGATTCACTTTGTCAGCCGTTAATTAACGCTTGTTAAAACATAATAAAAGAATGAGATGTTGGACATGATTAAAGAAATTAAAGTTTGTTGTAAACACAGAAATCATATAAAGGGTAATGAGATAAGAGAGAATAAATTATTGTCAGTGAATGTCTTTTACTTTCTTTGTGGGCACAGCTAAGAATTCTGATTGATATGTGGTCTTTGTTGTAACTAATTTGAATATTTGAATCGTTTGCATATTAAAGATGCTGGTGTTTAAAAGCTTATGATGCTGTATATATGGCTGCATGTCTGTCTTTATCTATATAGGAATTTCAGCGGGTTGTTGAGGGCAGCTCAAACATGCTGGACTGTTTCTTTGCTGTCCACTATTGGAGCATATTCATACATTTAAAAAGGCTTTGAACGTGGGATGTTTAAACTGTCAAATATGCTAAACCATAAACTTTAGAAAATAGTGCATGGACAGAATCTCCATTTTGCTTTGCAGAGCTATGCATGTGGTTTTGTAATCATGGAGTTTTTAAAGACTTAATTAAACATAAATTATAGATTTCTTTGTTTATTTGCATGGTAAAATTGTAATTATTTCGTTACAGCTAACTAAGATCTTTCAAGAAGACATGACAAGATGTACTTGCTGTCATGTGGTTGTGTTTTCTTGCTATGTCTTTTCTATAGATTTTGTATTAGAGACTGATGCGTTTTCTTCAGTATGCCTACAGTTATGAGAATTGTATTATTCACATCCTGTGCCCTGCTACAGTACAGTCAGGTCCAGTGCACCTGCAAAGCAGTCTCTCCATATTAGATGCATAAGCAACCAAGATTGCAGATCTCTTTTAGCTGTAAGAGGTCCACTATTGAAAAAATAGTATGGTATCTATGTCTTTTTGACTTATAAAGCGAAAAAAAAAGCTCAACAGATGAATTCACGCAGTCCATATGCAGAGACTGTATCTTTAAACAAACCGCCAGGACTTTGTAAAGTTGTGATGTCACAATTATGTTATATAAAGTATAAGCAGAAAATGCCAATCCAGTGCAGTTAGCTGTGCACTAGTGCAGAAATGCCAAGAGCGGAGATGCAAAAGCCCTGGAGACATTGACCAATCAGAGCAGACTGAGCTTTTGCTGGAAAAACAGGTGCTAAAATTCAGACAAGGGTAAATTCAGATGTATTCAGACAGTTTTTTTTAAAGCATGTTCACACCTTATACGTTCTAAGTATGAACCTTAAGATAAGCATAATATGTCTCCTTAAATGTATCTGGGTTTTGAAAACATCAGATTTCACTCAGTCACAGAAAAATAAAGTGTTCTTCCTGGTTATAGTTCAGAGCGTCTCTCCTGTCTGGCTGCTGATCACATGGAACAACAGGAGAGGCAGTTGTACCAGCATCTGGTTCAAAAGTTGTTTAGTTGAATCATTTCCATCACATTTCTCTATTTACTTTACATTTAGTTTTGCATTGCAGTAATTTTGGGACAAGTGTTCAAACGTTTTATATCCTCCCATATTGTTAATCTGCATTGCTCTGTGTGACACAGCTAACAGAGAAGAATGAAATAGTGCAGTCATTCGACTGACAACATGATCTTCAACTCAGCAGCTGATGAATTGAATCATGAACACTTAGGGGGAAGCCCGGGTGTGTATTTCTGACTGAATACATATTTCTGTACACTTTCAGTGCTTAAGCATTGAACCAATCATCTAAACCAGAGCTGATATCCAGCACCTTTGATGAATGGCTTGTTGGGACAAAGTATAATGAAATGATAATTAATAAACTGAGCCTGCTCACATGACAGCATGACTCGGTTGACAATACAAGTCAGCTACAACTGAAGTGATCGGTTTCAAAATCCAAATCCAGATTTGACGCGTTCCTCTGTCAGATGAAGAATTGGAAGGGGGAGAGCAAAATCACCCATCAGTTTTTCTTCTGTCTTTTGGCGTGTTAATTTGATTTCAAACCGCCAAACATGGTGTCATGGTTTTCTGACAGGGCCTTGGGAGAGAGTTTATCTCATCATTAATTAAATATCATATTTCCCTACATGCTGCCTGTGCTTAATTAGGAAGAGGGGGTCATTTTGGAGGGCTTATTAACTGGAACAAATTTGTTAAAGGAAGGAGACCGAGACAGATAAAAGAGAGAGGGAGCGAGGGGAGAGGAGCGCCTCTGGGTTCAGTCGTCCCTGACAAGGCTTGGCTTTCGTGATTGATAACTGCACCAGTCACGGCTCGAGTCAGACTGGGAGAGATGAAGGAGTAACTGGGGAAGAGACAGAGGGGAAGAGAGGAAATCTGGGAGGAAGGAGCAGGCGAGGGGGTGGGGGCTGGGAGGAAATGATTGGAGACATATGCTAGCTCTCAAGCAAGATAGAGTTAGACAGAGAGGAGGGAGATGTAGGACGAAGAGGGAGGGACAGTGAGATATGAAAACAAAGAGAGAAACAGAGAGAAGGGGATACAGGGAGATGGTGGAGATTGATTGCAGCACTGGGCCACGTCACAGAGCCTTTATTTATCGTATCCCAACCTCTCCAACGTTCACATGGTATTTTTAGAATGCTAGATATAAATCGTGGTGGAACAAAATATATTAGTGCAATATCTCTCCAAAATGTTTGTGTTTTATCGTCTTAACTTTCATCAGAATCCAGTGAATGTTTGCCCTACTGTGTGCATACATGGGAAAAGCCAATCAGGCATGGGTGTCGGATTCGTGGGTGACACTGTTTCCCATTTCCCTAATTCACTGCGACAGAATGGGTTTGGCCAGGCCAGTAAAACAACAGATGTTTTGCTCGAATGTGACACCCAGGTTGCCAAAAATTCCCAGTGGCAGTGCATGTGTTTGAGGCTGACCTAGCACAAGTTTTGGCAAACGGGGAACAGCAGGGGAGGATGTGACTTTTGGCCATCAGATGTGATAGGATATCAAAAATTCAAGTCTTATAAAATCCAAAAACTCATCTTAAGAGGAGAAGTCCCACCTTATAATTTCACATTTGCAGGATTTTTTGGAAAAACATCAGCAGGGCACTCAATTCCAATCCACATCGTCATCACTCTGACTATTTGGAGCTTAATTGTAAACTATTGCTGGTGGGAAGTCAGCCATTCTTGGGGAGGCCCTGTTTTGAGACGTTAAGGGACCTGTACATATTGTAGGACACTCAAATCTTTCAAGTTCAAAGGAAAAAGAGGGTCTCTTCTGGAAAATAAATTGTTAGGTCTTTTTGGATCCTCCCCATTTTTAACTTCTTAAACATGTACAGAACATATTAGTTTATAAAAAATATTCCCCTTGTAAAGCCCTGGTAAACCACTTTATTATCCTTTATTATGTTAAAAGTAGTATTGATGCATGTCTATATTGGAGTGCTACTTTCCTACATATCCAATGAAAAAGGGATGTATATTCAGTGTTCTGTGAAACATCCACTCAACAATGACAGAACAGCACAGATGTAAGTCATTAGAAAGTACGTACTTTTAACTGAGTCCTGTAGGACTGTTGTCCACTTCCTGGCATACAAATGCATTTTGTGTTCTACGCATGTATTACCATAAGAATACTATGCTCCATGTTCACTTTAAACTCATCCAGGATGGTCCTGAGTTGTGTTAATAAAGTGGGATTTTCCTGCACGCTATTTTTGATAAAACCCTCAAAACAAAACAGATGTGTTGATAACTTGCATCGCTGCTTTTGAATCCAGAGAACAACAAACTTTATTAGTCTGAGCAACATTATCACTTTGCTGCAGCGAAAACTTCTGAGAGCCATTAAATCTTGAGTGGACTGTCTTTGAAGGCACGGGCAAACACTGCCGCATTGATTGACAGGGTTGGCCTTGCCTTAATAGAACATAATTGGGCAATTTTGAAGGGTCTCTGAAAAATGACCAAATAATAACACATGACTTATCTTGAGACTTGTTTTCTCAGATAATTGTGCAAAAAGCATCTGGCACACCATTAGTTCCATTTTCACATTAGAATAATAATCCTTTTGAACTAATAGACTCGCTCAAACGTCTGTGCTTGGGTGGTGGGGACTGTGAAGGGGGTAAATACTGTATGTTCCACCGAGAAAGTGCAGAGAAAAGGTAATTTGGGGGGAGGAGGAACAATAACAAGATTAAGACTTTCCTGAAATTCATCATGTCAGATGAAGTGAAAGACTTATTTTCCACCCCTCATATTTCAAAGTACTATGAGCTTCTCTAGCCACGACATTGTTAAATGTTAGAATTCATTTATTACCATTTACCCATCAAGCCTTATGCTTTCTTTAATCCAATCAATGACATAAACACTATATCGGAGAAACACTTTAATGATCAGTGTTTCATGTTTTGAACAATAAAACGGCTTGTCACTGTGTCCCCTTTATAAATGTCACAGCATTATGAAGATCAACACTGAGAGATTATACTAAATTGAAATACAGTGTGCGACCTAAAACAAATCCATCAGTGTGACGAATCAATCTTTTTTTAATCAATTACTGGTGTTAATTGAGCTGCAGACAAATTTCCCTGCAAGTACCAAAGTATGTTCATAGAAAAAAAAAACAGGTCTTGTACTTTGCCCTGCCTTCTTACCTTTAATGTGCAAAACAATAACAATCCCCAAGGGGACCGTTATTGTTTGGGTCTTTCTTCCAATGAGAGATTGCACCAATATCACGTCTCAAATTAAAGGATAATTAAAAAATGTTATTTCAAAGTTATTGCCGTCCATAAAACTTTGATTAGGCAAACATTAGCCACATTAGGGCTTAATGGCCATTGCCCCTGTGATTACAACAACAATTTTATGTACTGCACAAAGCATATGAAGAAATGAATAATTAAGAATGCAGAAAAAAAGGGTTTTAAACAGCAATTATATAGCTAATGCTGGGTTGTTTTTAAGAACAGCTTGTGGTGGGTGAAATGAGTCTGTGATTCAAACAGCAAGAACACACACTATGCTGCAGAATGACCACAAAGGAGAGAAAGGAAATAGTTTCCACTGACAAAGGACACTGAGCCTTCAACCAGTCAAAAGGAAACTACAAAGAGTCTTTCAGATTCTTACGCTCTGTTCGCACCAAACACAGCGCCAATTTTTTGCCTTCTGTTACCTCCACAACCATGCACGACATAGCCACTATTAGTACCGGTTTTGGAAGTCTCAGATATGTCAAAAACCAAATGCTTTCAGTATAAACTCAAAATGAACAGACTTTGCTTTGATTTAACTGCAATAACTAGGTTCAAAGTATGCCATAGTAACACTACATCATGCCAACGTGTAAAAACTGTTACTTTTAAATTGCTTATTTTCTGAATAGAGTTTGGATTATTCCGTGCTATGCTATGCTATTTTATCACTGCGTGCTGGCCTGTATGTTTTCGTTATTTGTCCTGTTATTATTGGCTGAACATGTATGAGCATGTAGTTATTATTTCTCATTGGATGCCAATAGAAAAGCCATGTAAGCAGAAATTTTATGTCACAAAACAGAAATGTCATCGTAGCAGCCTAAACACAACTCCTGTTCATGGTAGCACTGACGATCAAGCTGTGTTTGTCATTTTGCTCGGAGAGATTTACAAGCGAGCGTTGGTAAAATGAGATGAGTCGTTAGCGCCTAAGGTACTGTTAAATTCAATAAACATTCCAGCCATTTTCATAAAACCAGTTTATGGCAGCCTTGCACCATATGCTCCCCTCCCCTCCCTCTGTCTCTGCCGAAGGTTCAGCATGCAAAAGAGGCCGAGGCTTCAGTCATCTTGTGTACGGCTTTTTATGTTTCTGATAGTATTTATGAGCTGTGTCAGAGCAACGTAAAGTTGTGGATTAACATTTATTACTGTGACGATATTGCCAATCCATCTCTGTGCATGTCTCAAAACGGGAATGAATGTTTTTTATTAGATAAGCAGGGATGAGCTCTTTAACAGGGAGGGAAGAATAATTGCAGATTAGTTGGAGTTGGTGTTTATGGTTTAGCAAGGTCTTTCATATGGAAAGAGATTAGTATTTGTAGTTGCACTTTTTATTAATTTGGGGTTTGTGAAATATTGTATACTGATACGGACATCTTAGCAACCTCCAGGAGAGCATGAGATGCAGCTGAAAGAAAAACTGGCTGAGGAATGAAAACTTATGAAAATTATAAAGGTGGATTTTTTTGTTGATTTCTTTCTAACTTTCTGACACAATTATTTAAATTCTGGTAAACCACAGGCCACAAAAGAATGTATTATCAGTATCTACAATTCTGAGAGCCTGTTAGCAGTTTTGCTTCGGCAATATGTTTGGCAACACTCCACATCTTATTATGGAGTTTGCCTTTGAAACCTTGAGAACCCTCAGGATTACCAAAGTCAAATGTGTTTAACCTTAACAATTAAAGCAGACTTTCTTTCTGTAAATAGAGAGACCATGAGGGATTTCCAGAGTGGGCCTTGTAGAGGGCAAAACTCGGTAAAAACTGAACCTGAAAAACATTTTGCCAGGCTGCCTCTGTCGAAGTAAAGCTCTGCTACAATCCCATCTTTTCCACACTATATTCTGTAATGCAGAGGAACTATAATTTCCTTTGTACCCATCTTGGAATGCATTATTAATTGTGCTTTCATGTTTCTTCATGATGCTAATAAAGCAACAATGCTCTTCCAAATCACCTGAAAAATGAGTCCAAGGACAACGGGCATTGCACGGGAAAGGCGTGGCTGTCCGCTTTGAGAAACGATGGGACTCAACAACCAAGATTAATGGAACTCAGATGGCTTTTAATTAGTGCAGCTGTGCTCATTAATTATCTGCCCACAACACAAATGTTTTTATATTTGGGGAAAGTGTTGATTTATTTGATTTTGTTTGCCGGTGGATCTAGATGAATGGACCTTCATTTTGAATTTTGCCAGCACTAAAAGGAAAGGAGAGCAGAGGAAGTCCTCCCCAGTTAGCCAGTCTGTTACAGACATTATGTATCGGATGATGCTGTGAAATATGACAGCTGTAATTAACATAAATGGTAATTGTTTGAAAGGTTGTGAGTGAATTGTAGGTCTGTTCATACAGTTCTAATGTTTTTTTATTAAAAGCACAGCTTGATCATAGAGTAAACTTGCTGTTTGCCTCTCTGGTCTCAGGCCTTTTATTTAAAAAAAGAAGCTATTTTTCTACTTTTTTAATGATAGAATGTGAAGTAAATCAAAATGTGGAGTAATTGTACTCAAAACGAGGTTGATATGATTTTAATTCATCAATTCAGATTTAAATTCAGTATCTTATACAACAGGTACCACTACCAAAAGTGGCTTCATTTTGGTTTATGTCAACAAATTACAGTGTAAGTAAAACAATGTGACATAAATACGCAAGCAAACTCTGTTTATTCACATTTTTTTTTACAAGTTTTAGGGGATTTGCATGACGAACAAGAAGAAAGGACACAGATAGAAGAGCCAGAAAATCGATTCTTGACCTTAAAATGGAAAGTGTGGATTGGAATTTGGCGCCCCTTGGATTCAAGTGACTTGAATCAAATTGGTCATAGATTTGTTGCTGTTTTTTTAAGTAAATTATTGCGTTGATAATATCACTTTTTAACCGTTATGAATTATCTGTAGATTTTCTGGATTTAACCCAGTTTAAAAGCTTTCAACCAGTTTGTCGTCAAGATGAACAAATATTCCATCTTCCGTCTGTTTTCTGTCCTCTCTCTCTCTCTCTTACCCCCACTCCTCCCCTCACCCTCCAGTTTCATTTTTTCCTCCCAGCCGCAGTAAATTTCTTTGAAACATTCATCTGAACATGAATGAGGAAAATGCAATGGCAAGAGCAGAAATTAAAATTTCATTATTTACTGCGCCCGAGTTTGGGAACGCAATTAGTATCTGCACTGTGTGGCCCAGGGATATTTACTGCTTTGGCCTCTCCTTTCTTTATTGTGGTGTTTCTTTCATCACGTCTAGCAGACTGTGATGCTATCACTTGCTCATTACCTCAAGCAGCCTGAGACACAGCGGACAATTACACCATTTCCGAGGGTCCAACATGTGAACTTGAGGATGGACACAGAGATGATGCATCATGCAGTGATTACATTTCAAGACACTGGCAGCAGGAATTCAATCATTTTCACCACATAGAGAGAGATTTATGCAATAACTACAAATATTTTTGGAAGAAAGCCGGATTTTCTTGTAAAGTTCAAATGTTTGATGATAGGAGAAATGTATGCAAAAATATAGGAACTATTAATTAACTAATCGGTTGTTTTGGTTTTAGTCAGCTAGAGAAGAATATTATGCCTATTTCCTTCCAAAAAAAGAAATAAAAAAAAATGGATATGACCTGGTTGATTGACAGCCGTCAATAAAATTTATGACAGGGAAAGCGAGTGTGCCAGAATGGTGGCAGAGGGGATGGTGTAGCGCGGGGTAATTTTTGTGTCTTTATTGGGGATACCTGTTCTTCATTTTGATTGACAGACTGTCATCTGTCAATATAATTTATGACCAGGACGCTTTTTAGTGTGTGTGTGCTAGAGTGGCGGCAGAGCTTCTGGGGAGTACATTAATGGCAGTTAATGTTAACACCTGTGGAAGTATTTCACTATATTCATTTTTCTTCAGTCCTTAATCTTGCTCGGCCTCACCTCTTTCACGGCCTACCCTGTGGCTACAGTCAGGATGTCGCCTCTCAGTGTGTGTGAGATGGTGTGAAACATGTCATTTATGGGAGCAGCGGTCACACCTACAGACTGTGTTTAAAGTGCGTACCAGCTTACTATTTATACTCAGTATGGTGTAAAATTGAGTATGTAGTGCATTAACACTGCATAGTATTTGGATTCTGTATGTGCAAGAAAGGCCCGGATGTCATGCAACATTTGGAGAATTTGTGGCTTGAGCTTATGGTTTATAATAAATGCATTGCAACTCTTATTACATAAGTTTTAATATTTTTCCAGCCAGGTCAGACTGGTGGCTGTCAGTCAAATGATACACAAAGGTAACCTGGTTAAAAGTAAGTCTTGGTTTCCCAATATGTGATCAGTTTATCCGAGTAAAGTTTGCTTTGAGAGTTTCTGTAATCATACTTAACCGTTAAATTGGCAGTAAATTCTGATGAACACGTCCATTGATGCTTTTTAGAGGTGTCCATCTGCCTCTGACCATTCTGTAACATATTGACTTTTTTGCCTGGCCTCGAACTGAATGTCAATACATACTTTTTCTTGAAAACACACAAAAATGTTTAACAACATGATCATATTCTACAAGAAAGCAATAGCAAAGACAGAAAGAAAAGTTCTCCATCCGCACTGCTCTGTACAGATAGGAAGCCACAGGATCACAGCTGCAGGGCTCTGCTGACTGTAATCCACATCTTTCTAAAGAGCTGGACTCAAATAAGCACCAGTATGTCTGGCCACCCTCACCAGACAAAGAGATAATAACTTCATCCCTAGTCGGTCCACTGACTTGTCGGGTATTATGGTAGATATGGTGTAAAAGTCCAAACTTGAGATTATTTTTCTCTACTTGCCTGTACCTGCTCTTACAAGGTATTTATTTAAAAGAAATCTGCAAAGCATCCTAGTAATTTTATTGGAATGTTCGCTAAATGTCTTTAGATAACAACACAAGTTAATGTTTTTAAACTGACTTGAGGTTGATGATCGAGTTTAATACATGATGATGAGGAAACATTGGTGACACATTCTCTTCTGGTGTCAGAACAGATGATACAGATAGATCAACAGAAACAACAGAAATAATTTTTGGAGCATATTTCCTTTAATGGAGAGAGAGAGAGAGAGATAGAGAGAGCATGCGACAGGGTGCCCTACAGAAAAACTTGTCAGTGTAAGTAATAAAGTCATGCTCATTGAGCTTTTTTAAAGTTGTAAACCTGTTATGTGTAAAGCATGGATGTTTGTAAGGTTTTAGTGGAAATTGCTATGACACATTGTGTATACACTATTATTTAATAAGGGAAGTACCTGTTTTTTATGATAAAAGACCAGCAGCAAACAAAACAAAATGAAACCCTGTTTACACACAACATTCCCTAAGCCACCGCTTTTCTCATATGTGCAATTAAGGACAAAGCTGCAAGTGTTAATTTGCTTGATGTGCACTTCTCACAAGCAGCAGTGCCAGCTAAAACAAAACACCACCACCAACAACAATAAGAACTGCTGTTTTTTCTATATTAATTCTGGTTAACAAACACTTCCTTGAACAGGGACAGTGTTGTTTTCCCTCTCACATATTTTTCTTCCTGTTCCTAGACATAATATGCATATGAACACTGGAGCCTGTCGGATATAGGAGATCAGACGAATCGCGGCGGGGGATCAAAGGGAGCTATCTGATCTCGTAAAATCATATTAAAGCCGGTTGCCTCATTCCAAGACACCACGTATTGATCATAGAGGAGACAAGTAGGAGTGTTTGGTACTAAATAAAAACTGGGGGCTGACGAGAAAGTGAATCAGGAAATCAGTGCATGCTGGGGGTCATTAAAATTGCATGGCACTCTATGTATTCCACAAACAATCGGATGGTTAACTGGAGGGCAGAGAGGGAAAAACAAGAGGAGAGTGTGTTTATAACAGCTCCTTGTATCCCTCCCGTCTCCCAAAAATCCCCCCCGTATCTCCAACCCATTCACCCTTCATTGTATTTATTTCCATTTGTTGATGGCGCCATTTTCAATAAGTGTGGAAGACAATAGGCAGGCGAAGTATCAGTAAAAATAACCCTCCTGTCAAGGTTGCAGGGCTGGTTGCTTCTCAGATGCTGTATTGCAACTAGTTATATAGAGTGATTTGATTATACCGTGCGGGTGGCGCCGTTGTTACCCAGTTTGACTAATAAGTACTTTTCAAACCTGCCCCTCTCCTTCCCATTCAGCAGGAGTGCTCCGGTTTCTCTAGGAGTTAACCTTCACACACTATCATTACTGTCACTCTCTGCTGAAACTTCACAGAGCAGCTCACTTTCTGCCGAGTGTGTGTGTGTGTGTGTGCCCGCACGAGCGCCCAAACTCACTGTTTGTCTTTAATTCCTCTCAATTACAGGTTCTCCTGATGTTGAAGCTGGCTGCTTCTGTGAACTGCTCCGTACATTTCTCTTATAAAGTGAAAGAAGCCTTATAGTTTTTAACTGTATTATTCTATTTTTCATTTTAGCTCGTAGAGTATGCCAGTGGGTCCTTTTGCAGTAACTCACAGTGTGCAGCCAACTTTATTTTAGGATCCTGCAGACTTCAGATGCTAGTTTGAAATAAGGTGTACAACATGATACACCTCTTACACATCTTAAATATTTCCTGTTGTTATTACTAGTCCTCTTTAATAGTTATCATGTAGTCTGGCTTTGGAACAAACAGATATTAAATATGTACTGAACATACCATTGTTCTATTTTCCAAATTTAAAAGAGTGATCAAGAGTTAAAGGGACTTGTTTTTTGTAAAGTACATAATCTTTCTCTTCACATTTATCATGTAGATTTGCATCGTTGCATAATTTGCTAGTTAGGGCCTCATCAACTGGCTCTACCTGACACTGGGACGCAGCTTTGCATTGGTGTTAATGACATTCATTGTCTGCTTTAAAAGTAGCAATTCGGATTTACTAACAGTTCTCAGAGTGATTTTGCAAGTGAAACTGAAGGAATAACACTCAACACTAGGGCTTTCACTTTTTCCTTAAATCAAGTTGGAGAATTGAGCTGAAACTGAACTTGAATGAACCCGCAGCAGTGAACAGGGGAGACAGTACAGTATACAGTGCTGCCCAACATCAAAACAAGCTGATCAATCGGACGGCGCTGAAAGGAGAGAGTTAGAACAAAATCAATTCACTCTTGTCGATAGAATGTTAACAAGCTTAAATCCTAAATGAAAATATACTGAGTCGCAACCTGCAAATATGAGTCATGAGGCCGAGAGTGTTACAGACGATCTCTTAAACAAAACATGCAGCATATTTCAAATGTATTTTTGGATTCACTTAACATCTACAGGTACAGAAATGACTGAGTTACCTCCTGCTGGCTGTCGTTTACCAGATGCTTTCCTGACCTTTACTACACTGCCAGGAGTAGATGAGTGAGCTGTATTTCCTTTATGTAGGTCTCGTAGGGCTCTGCACTACCTGAAAAGTGTGCACCGTAATTCCCCAATGCTCGTTGTGTTGCCAAAAGCAGAACACATACAATAAATGCAGGTGTCCCAGCTCTTATAAGTTGGACTGTGAGCATATAATAAAACAAAATGTCCATGTACACTTCAGTTTATAACTTGGCTGAACATGCAGATCTCAAGGCCTGAACTTCTATACTTTAGTCTTGAGTTTTTAAAAAATGGTGTCGGTGGATTCAGCGCTCTGTCTGTCGAGGAAGCTTCACTCAGAGAAGCTTCTCTTTTTCAGGAACGCCCTGATCACATTCACACACCTGGAAGCCGCCCCGTACAACTGTAGTCTTATCTTCTGGCTCTGAGTAGCTCCACTAGAGCGATTGGGGGTTAAGGGCCTCAAGTGCTGCTCATTCACCCACTCAGATTTATCAGTCTGGGGATTGAACATGTGACCTTCCTTCGTCTTGTTGGATCATGTTTCCATACCATAAGTTCCTCCTTGATTGTGCTCTATTTCTTAGAACATTATAAAGGTGAAGCAGATAGCTGATAAAGCCAGTTACAATACAAACCAAATTTACATTGATGGTAATACAGATTTATGTGGCCTCGGTGTGTCTGAAGTTAACTAGAAGTTGTTGTATTTGGTGAGTGACACTCAGGGTTGTGCTGATGTCTCACCTGTTTGGCCTTTGGTGGTTTCTCACTGAGATGTTGAAAAGTGAAATTGACATCAGTTTAGATGGATGTTGCTTTAGTTTAGTCTGGTGAAACAGTGATAAAACTATAATGGCATAAAGGTAAGGGTTCTTCATTTTTTCTTGACTTTTCTTTCTTTCTTTCTTGCTCCTTTGTTCTTTTTCTTTCTAGTCAATGCACCATACACCTCTTTTTCTTCTCCCTCAGTCTTCCACCGTATCAATCATTTCTCCCTTTCCTCTTATTCCTTCCTTCTGCGTCTCTCATTCTCCCTCTCTTTCCACAGTATGTGTCATTATCCATCCAGTGTGACTTCACCCATCCTGCCCTCTGGTGACACAGCCTGCCCTTGTTAAGTGGCTCCAGTCCCTCTCCTCGTTTACAGGTGAAATCTATTCTCACACACAGGCCTCAAGGGCCCAACTGGACTGTAACAGAATTTCTCCAGCCCCGCTGGGCCCCAACCACAAAGCTGAGAATAAATGGCTGAGGTGCCAGGGCTGGACAGGAAAATCAATGCCTGTTTATACAGACATGACAGTCCCGGCGCCCAAGCAATTCTCCTGCTTGCTTCTCTAGACGCTGTGTTATACTGTTTTTTTCCCTCTCCTCTCTCTCCCGTGTCGTGCTCTCACCTCTGCGGAGGATAAAATGTGTGCCCTCTTGAGAGGATACAACAGTAGGTGATGCGCTGTGGCCATTTTGTCCTCAATTTGTTCTCGCCATGCCTTGAAGTATTGCACGGGGGTCAACTAAATGCTTTTGATAGACCAACTGTCACGCAAACTGTTTCGTCTATGCTGAGCAGATGTAATGCAGACAACCGGGGTCATGTGTTAGAGTAGGATGCTGTTTCTCAACTGCTGGGTCACAAGTGTTCAGCAGGCATGTGCTGACAGGGTCACACAGCAGACATGCTGCTATTAAAACGGTTCAGCTACGTTTTCATTTTCTGTCGAAGACACAATGAACTAAACTGGTTCAGCTGCTATTCTTAGGAGCTTAATGACCCTCCGGTTTTATGACCTTCAGTCACTTCACCTGAGAGTGTCCAGCTAATGTTAACAAATTTCCTTTCTTGTCATCTGTAGCAATGAGCGAGTAGTTTCTTTATGAGAAGGACTTTTCTTTCTCAAGCATTTATGCACCTTTAGTGGGAGCAGAGTATGACACGCAGCACTGGTCTCTGAAGAGAATCAAGCCCCGGACACACAGTGTGCAGTTCACCAGACATTTGACCCCAAGAGTTTTTTCTTGTTCGGTGTTACAGAACTTTAAGACATAAAGGAGTTTTCACCACTGTGTAGACCTGGAAACTAAGTAGACAGATAATGCAAAGATTTGCAGGAACCAATCATTTACATTTTTCAGTACAAGCTAAAACAATTTCTGGTTCCAGCTTCTCAAAAGCTTGTTTTGCTCTCTCCACTGTTTTTGTGAGGGAAAACTATGGTTCCATTCAAAACATTCTTTAGTGCATGGTTTAAAGGGCACCCTGCAAGTGCATTGAGGGTGTGTCCAACTCCACTTCTCAGTGCGTAGTCTGGATGCAAAGCAAGAAGCAAGTAATAATATATTCTGTTAATTAACCAAAGGTGTGTTTGGACATTACAACATTACGTGGCAGCTCCACTGTCTTGCATATTATGATAGTTTGATGGACTTTGTTCACTATTTTGCAGACGTTTGTTTTAGACCATGCAATATATCTATTGATAAAAATAAAATGCAATGTATCGCTAATTAAAATATTCATCAGTTAAAGCCTAAATCTGTGATGCAACTACTTTCAAAGACTATAAGAGGCGTTTTTCTCTTTCCATACAATCCTTAATAGACCTCTTTTAGCACCCAGTACTTGTTTTTGCTTCAGCAGATCTAGTCAGTATTCTTTGCCTTACTCTTTTCCTATTGATTTTTTTTGTATTTGATTATATCTTTGTTCACACCTTTGTACATGTGTGTCTTTGTGTGAACTTTGTGTGTGTTGCATGTGCTTTATGCAGGCGGTTGTGTGACTCTCAAGGGGAGGTAGTACCGCACTTGTAACTCATTCTGATTTATGCCCCCTGTCTAAATAAAAACATAAATCACGGCACCTGCCACAGAAGTCACTCTCACAGTGGTCTAGCTTGTCCGGCTCTGTTCTGGGTTGCGCCGTTGCACCCCAGTGACAGAAACACAATTGATTCCCTCATTGCATCAATTTGTCGCCTAATCTGGTGATATGTTGATAAATTTTACTGCTTTGTCAATTAATTTTCCTGAAAAATGGGCCTGGCCGCGGTGGACACATCAATACTGAGGCAGTGGAAATATCGGTGACAAAATTAAGTGATAAAATTAATTGCCCCCTATCCCGTCTTGTGAAAACATAACTAATGAGGGAGGCAATTATAGTTGCATGTGGTCTCCTTCGGGAAAGATGGAGGAGGTGTTTGAAAAAAGACTTCTATGGTAATTAGACAAGTGGGAGAAGAAGGATCTTGGGAAAATGGTCATCTGAAATAGAGGGTGACTTTAGAAATATAGCCCAGTAGATGAATGTTTGTCTCCGCTCTCCGTCACTGATATAAAGGACAAACAAATGGAAGAAGCCTTTCTAACACAAACATAAGTCAAATCAAATGATAGTCCTGCACTGTGACAAATGTCTGCGAGACACGTTAGCTTCTCATGACTTACTGTTGGCACACACTGAAGAACAGACAAATATCATTGTCAGTGCTTGAGTTAGACACTGGTGTCATTGTTCTGGATGGGGGAGGAAGGGTTTGTTAGCAGGTTAGTTAAGCATTGTTATTCCCAGCAGAGTGACGGGAATATTGTGCTTTATTTTAGCATCAGCAGTGTGCCTGTTATCAGCAACAGAAGTTGTATATCACTGAGCTAGTCATTTGTTTGACATGATACAGTGTGGGATGTCATACATCTCTGGAATCAGGAGAGAGACCAGTTCTTTGGTTCACGTTTAAACAGTTTGTTGTAGATTTAATTTAGTCCGTTGTCCCAATGGGAATGCAAATCACAGTCTCACAGGCTCCTTGGTCAGTGATCAAGGTGTTTAAATCATGCCGAGAGTAAATAATGATGTTACCGCAAACATCATAAGCCAAAGAATTTTGTTGTCTGATAATAACTGTTTCCACAAATGACAACCTTTCTGTCGACTTTATGTTAAGCAAGCAGGATGAGCAGCATGTATTCAATACTGTTACTACTTTCCACAACATTTTATCTTCATCTTTAAATGTGTTTTACATGTAATGTAGTTTGCTTATTGTATAGTGTCCATTATGGGAAATCCCCCTGCCGAGGATTTCAATTCATATGTGACAACTGTAAATATTTTAAACAGGTGGATCATAAAACTCCGACAGCCCATATTAACGGTTGATCCTCTGCCTTGAAACCTGACCCCAAAATGTCATATTTTTTTGTGAAATTTCTGGTACATTACTCGTAGCACTTTGAGAGGTTTTAAAGACGGTATCACAGCACACTGGGGAGGCATTAAAAGAAAGTACGTTCGAAAGGAGAGCTCATTTTAAAAGACTCTAGCGCCTACAAACAACCTGGAAAGTGACTCTCAAGAGCAGAAACATCATTAATACATTCATTAGAAATGGGTTAAGCTATTGAAGAGCTTTTTGAATGCTCAGGATAGGCAACATGGGAGGCGCATTAATGTTGTATAATCACTATCTCTGGGCTGCTGTTGTTTGCCTCCTTTGTCCAGGGTAATTGGATCCCTCCATCAAACAAATTCTCTGTGCGAAGGCCCCGTCTCTCTGAGGGGCTCTCCCAGAGGGTGAGGAGCAGTGTCTCCTAAACATTTGCTTTGGCGACCCCACATGTCAGATGTTGAAGTGTCCTACTAACCTGAGGATCCAGCATTTTCTACCTTTGAAACATGGAGGAGATTTAGCAAAAGAGTCTCATGATTGATTTACAAAACCAGGAAGCTGTAGTTCCCCCCATTATTCTGTGCCTGGAGAAAATGTTTGGTAGCTCCTCATGCTAGCTTTTGTTGATATGCTGCGTGCTATAACCTTGTATTGTACACTGATCAGTAGCAGTGTAGTCAAGTGGATGAACGACGCCTTTATGTATTTTTAAGGACCAAGAAGTGGTGTATTTAATGGTGACTATGTGCAAACACTGCTCAATATGTGAGGCAAGACTTCCATTATGATTGTGCGTTTAAAGAAAAAGAATCCTGCTGGTGTATGTTGACAACCCTGCAGCATTTAAACAGCTTCTCCATGCAGATACAGATAAGGCAAAATCCATAACTAAAGCATTTGGGGTGTTTTTAGATTAAGATACGCAACCCTCTGCTGTCATGGCAACATATGAGTCTGGACAGACATGGATGTAAACTGTAACTTGACTAGTTGGCGGAGGCATACAACTGTAACTCTAATTTGTCATCATCTGGTTAGGGTTTTCTTTTCATTGTTTTCCCCAAAAGTGGACCAACTTTGAAGACAAACAGAAAAATGGTAACTGCTTTGACTGGATGGACAGCGTGTATCCCCCTGACTGTTATAGGTTTATTTTCCGTGTTCTGAGTGGAGGGTTTTCATGAAAGGAGAGAGAAAAACGTGCATGCCAAGAGAAAGACAGAATCACGGCAAGTCAACTCTGCTAAAGGATTAAGCAGAAGCTGCCATTAAGAAGAGGTGTCTGTTTTAAATATGAATCAACCCCTTCTAGTTCAAGTTGTTAACTAAATAATTCAGTAACACGGACGCATTATCGACTTGATGTAAATGTAATATGAGTGGAAATCAGGATGTGTGACTGAGATGATAATTGATATGATAATGGGGTTAGGGATGGATTTGAACAATAGCAACAAATAATAATGAAAAGCTAAATAAAAGATGGGGGAAAAACTGTTAGTGCAGCAGACTGACACGCTAGAGGAGCTTCACTGAGGCAGCAGTGTGTGTGTGTGAGGGGGACGAGGGGCAGATGAGAAGTGAAACGCACCAGATACAAGCTGCCTGAGATGCTTTGACTACGAGAGTAGTTACTCACATGTCGCACAATGCTGAGCAAATGAGAGAATGTGTTGAAATATCTTCTAAAAGGGAATGAAATAGCTGCCCTTTTACCCTCAGCATCTTTAACATCACCAACTTTTTGATTTGCGTGCGATTAGGTTCACAACGGAGGCCAGTATCATTAATGAGATCAAAAACTTCTGCTATCAGACACAGCTGATGTGGCCCTCAACTCTGCCATAGATATCAGCTCCTCTTTCACTCCTTTTTTTCTTCCCCTCAGCATGGGAACAAAAGGATGAAAAAGACGATGGGAAGAGGGGGGGGCTGCATAAAAACTGCTCAAGTGCAGAGAGCAGCCCCATCTGGAAGACATCGGACCTAAATGAAGTTGTACAAAACCATTCCATTGATAATAAAGCTAATTTTTATGGCTCTGACAAGTATGTAATTATGTGCAGTGGTGCTTTTCAGATTTTATCACAGTCAATAAACTACCACGCTAATTTCATTCCTGTTTTGACATATTTACATGGAAATATTCGATTTGGGGGGAATTAGAGGCCTTGAAAGCCGCTGATAGATGGCTTTTAATGATCTGTGACCCCCGGCCTGTGGGCTCATCTGTTTGTCGGCCCATCGATCTCGCGGGAGATGTGCTTGGTGTTCTGATCTCTTTAGACGGAGTGCCATCCAGACAGTGCCGACCAATAAGCCCTGAACACTGGCCCTTTTCTTGTTGGCTGATTTGTCAAGCCAGCTGATCTGGAAAGATTAAGAGGAAATAGATGTTTAAGTGTTCCCTTTTATCTGTTATTTATACATCACAGATATCATCAGTGCACGTTTTTACTTACCAGCCTGACAGTTTAGGACGCTCTAACATTCAGTACATGTAGCGATCTACTGTTATTTCCCCAAACTTAGACCTCACACCCAAACACACACACACACACACACACACACACACACACACACACACAAAGGGTCATGGTCCAGTCGACCCATCTTCAGCCTAGTGGTGCAGATAAAGTACAGCTGGCCTCACTGGTCAGACTCATTCTGTTGAGAGAACGCCACAGGGGTCACCAGTGATGACAAGGTCCACTTATGGGAGGTGGGAATTGGTGTCAAAAGTGGGAACTGCTGCTCCATCCTCTTGCAGCTGAGCACGTACAGTGTCTCACAGGAGGGGAGCTGGTGTCATAAAAAGTCCATCAAAAGCACCAGTAATTACCCAGGAAATTGACAGTGAAATTGAAAAAGTTTGTGGCCACGAAGACGGCCCATCCCCCCACCTCGAGATTCCTGTTGTGTGACAGCGGCACTTTTTCTGTGGTGACGAAAGTGCTGTCTTAGACACCTGAGTGAACACATAATGTGCTTATGACATTGTTTGCTAGAATAACTTTAACAGTCACACTTTATTTCTGTAAGAACACCAGTCATTCCAGTCCATTGCTGTCCTGGCGTGAATCCAGCTGTTTGTTGTATCCGACAGTGACTTTGTGGATGTTAGTTCCAGTTCACACCTGCCTAGGGGTGGGCGATAAGGCCGAAATCTTCTACCATGATATAAACAGTATATTTATTATATAACTGCTTCACTTGAGACAACATTTGAGTTAAAAGCACTCAAAGGTTCCTTGAAACCTGTTACATTCAAAGTTATTGTTCCCAGGAAACTTTTCCTCCTGCTCTGTATTTACAACTCCAGCCTTTGTTAGCCTGTGGTGGATAGATTTAACTAATCAAAAAGCTCAATATTAGTTTTCAGCTTTTCATAAAATAAAAAAACATTGTACAATTATCTTTTTTGTGTTTGTATGTATACCAATGCATATCGTGCTGTTTTAGTTCATACTTGCTGATGTAAAAGACAAATACAGACAATGTCGCTACAATAAAAAAATAGTAGGGGGACAAAATTCAATGACTGAAATGGACATTAGGGGTGCAGCCCTGCACTGATAATATAAGGGAAAATATAATGAATATTTGATCAGATATTGCTAAAGTCTGTGTTATAAAGAAATAAAGGATTCACTGGAGACTGTCTCTAACAAATGGCATGAAATATTCCAAAAACTACATATTATGTGATTCTCCAATGTCTCTCCGACCTAATTAGACCCAACTAATCGATTCAATCGATTCGTTGTTGCAGCCCCTTGCTTCAGTTTATAGCTTGTAGCTCGTTTTCTTACATCATTCAGCAAACCAAGTAAAAGAATATTAGTATTCTTCATAGAAGTCATGAAAGTAGCTGAAACGCCAGGATCCAGGATGTGCTGTGCAGAGCAGGAGCCGTCCTGTTATTTTTGTTTGACCCTTTGATACAAGGACTATATTTTTTGCACATTAGGATTCTAATTTTTTTATTATTATACTCTTTAGTGATATAAATGAATATAAGACTTAAAATGTTTGCTTATTGCTTTAAGATATTTACAAATTGTCACTCACGGCATAATTAAAGACACTGAAGACAGCATTCAAAATACGGTGAAGGTTCTGGAGGGCTCAGAGCGCTTCAAGCATTCGAGACGAACGGATGAAGACGAGGAGGACACATAAGTACATTATAATGCAGCTTGTCAATAGTAATGAAATTGTGACATGCTCAAGAACGACCATGCGCGAGGAGGCTGCATTGTTCTTCTGATTTTAATGCCAATCTCCATAATCAAGATGAAACCACACACTGCCAAAACTGGCATAATACAGGCGCTCGCCGATGAGTGATTGATTGAATATGAAATAATGAGGGTTTTCTGGTGCTCTACTGGTCATCTAAAATTCTGAATACAAATCAAATGGAAATTTTATGCAATGAGATGTATTAATGGGGTTCTGGCAGCGTTTTAAGGTCTTAATGTACAGCAATAAGCAACATAGGTTGTCTGAGGGAGATGAACAGTTGTTGCTGTTGATAGGCCATTTTAGTGCATTACTGTCAAAATAATGCATGTGTGTCTGCATATATTCCAAGGCTCTGGTGAGCTTAACTTGGGACAATTACAACACGAGCGCTTTTTGCGTGCATGAATTTCTCTTTTACACTAATAAATAATGATTATCGAGCGTGCCATTAATGCCTCTAAAGTGATTGTAAAAAGTTGTACCTTTTCCAACATCGATTCAATCTAATCAATCCCCTGCACTTGTTCATGAATTATTTTTATGTGCGGGACATTCTAAGTATTTTCCCTCATTAGGTTGTCTTTAATCCCTCTTACAATATTTACTTTTTTGGTGCTTTTATACAATTAATGCATTTTTTTTTAGATAAAACAGTCAATTTCAGCTCCTGAGTTATGCCAGGATGCTCCATGATTAATTACAGCATGCATTTTATTTGAAATTAACAGATTATTTTTTTAATGAATGCATTTCAAATAGTCAATGACCACAAGCAGCAACCACTATTATTAGCATGAGGGTACACTGAGGCAGAGAGGTCTGGACGTCTGCTTGGTTTATCCCATTGATGTTAAGTGATATTTACAGATTGTGGCCAGCAAAATTGCATATTAGAAGCCCAATTAACATTTACGTTGCCCAGGGCATTGTGTAGTAGATCGCAGCTGGTAGGGGAGGCTATACTGTCAGCTTCACATGCTGTAGTTGTGCAGTATGGTTCCTATGCAGCAATAGCACAGAAAGGACAAACCCTTCATCATGTGATTAGCGTCCTTGTTAATCTGTCTGCATTCATTTAAATCTCATTTAGATGTCTGAGCAATTAGATTGACTTAAGTGGAATAATATTGTTGTGATTTCAAAATGGAGTGTCATCTGTACCAGCTCCTGTCTTTAAGAGGCGTGGCTGCCGTGCAGTATATAGCCACAGGATAAAAATGGAAAACATCATGCAGTGTTAAAGGAGAACACTTGTGTCATTTGGAAATATAGGCCAGTAACCACCATCAATCAAGCCCTGATTAGTTTTTACTTGTGGACACTGAGTGCAACAATGTTTGTACTGTATAAGAGTAAAGAGGGAAAGAAGTGTTTGTGTAGCTTAGAAGCCCTAAAGTGGAGAGAATGAAACAGTTATTCTTTCCATGTGGTGCTCAACAATACATTCTTGTTTGTTTTTTTGAAAAATCATTTGTTGAGCTGTTGAATTTTTAACGTAAATACATGAATATGAATTATGCATCAAAAGGATTGAATGCTGTGCCTGTGTTGTGCCTTTCTCTGCAACGTACAGATTGTGTACATTGAGAAGAGAGGCTAAATAAACAGGCTGTGTGGAGAAAGCTGGATGAATTACTCTACTCTACTTTTCTCTACTTTTGTTTATTTGAGTGTAAAAGCTTGTTTTTTAATAGGCAATGACTACATGCAGAACAATGTAGTCAATATACAGTTTCCTGTGTGCAGTGTTAAAGGAACAGTTCATAGATTAATGTGACTTTCTTGCTAGTTCTCATCTTTCTAATTCATAATCGGGCACTAAAGATCACCTGTTATGCTGTTTCCACCATATGTTCACACAGAATCAGGAGAAAAACAGTCCTCTCTTTGTTTGTTCCTGTTATAGACATTAGTGAATATTTACCGAAATACACTGAACTGTCTGAAGGATATCAGAATAATTATTCAAACAGGTTTGAGCAGTAATGCACCGTTTCCAAGGTGTAATGTAAACCATAGTTGGTTGAAATGAGATCTGTAATTGTGTCCAGCTTTTGCAGAAATATGTTGTTACTGTCCATGTCCCAAGCTTTGTTATTTTTTAAATATATTATGTAAATGAATTGTGTGTGCCCCCCTCCAAAATCTGAACTTTCAAAACAGTAACATCATTTTACCATGCACATATTTTTTTGTATCACATTTTGATTCTACAGTCATTCCTTTTCCACATTATTCCTCGCCCTCGTCTTGGTTAGAGAAGCAGTGCACTCACTTGGCCTCAGTAATATTTCTTAGTGCATCCACTCTTTATGATACTGACGTAGGCTGACTCTTAAATACTCTTTTATGCATGTTTTATGAGGGTGGCGATTACAGCAATTCCACTTCTGAGCCTGTTGTGTGCCAGTGATCTCAAAGGATGTATACTCTTTGCAGACTTTACCTCAGTATGACACCATGGCAGAGTCAAACATTTAAAAACAGACCGATTTCTTTTTTTCTTTTTCTTTTCCTCCAAGCTGATCGTGTGGACTCGGGGCAGGAGGACGTTTTGTTTTACATCAGAAATCTAGAAGCTCAGCCATTTCGGTTACAATATACAGAGATGATTTCACCTCATAAATTATAATTACTGGAGACCTCTATTTATTATTCATTATTTCACTGCACTTAAGTGTACACCAGCAGGATGAATCTGAGCTGTATTATTTTGCAAAATAATACTTTCTATTTTACAATGTTCAACATCTTTAATAACTTTATAATAAGGTTTTTTATGACATGTTTATGCATGTTAAACAGGTACAGGAAACAGAAAAGTAATGTTTAAAAAAAGTATTAATAAATGAAAAATAGCGTTGGAGCTTATACACAATACTACCGACTGTTATCTTTTATCTATGTGGCCTGATTAATAGACCATTTCCATGGCAGACCTGTTGTCTTGTCAAAGCAAGAAAAACACATGTGCATTAACGATGGCTGCATTCCATTAGGAGAGCCAGTTCCAGGGCTCTGGAGTTGTGCTCAATCTGGGACACTTGATGGAATGGAGCCATTGTTAATGTTATTATTTACACCTGTTCTTTTCCAGCTTTGACAAGTCAAAATATCTGCCATGAAAACTGTCCATACTTGGTCTCAGTACCCATTCCTATTTAGGAATATCAAAGTGCAATTTTTGATCATTTTTCCAGACTATAAAACTGCATCCAACCCCCATTAAGTCTCATTTTAGTGTAGTGTATGGACTAAGCCACCCAACTTTCTGGTTTTTAACACCAGCTGCAAGTTATTTAACAAGTTTTGATTGAATAAAAGAATCAAATGCAAAATCAAAATGAGTTGTAATAGTAAAAAGATTAACAAGATAGATACCACATTAACCCGTGTATGATTGCGTGCTGTCAAGATAGCACTTGAATGTCTCGGTGAGAAGCAAATGATTTCTGATGGCCATCCAGGCTTTTCCCTCTTTGAAAAGCCCAGATCAAATAGGCTCACTCTTGTCAGTGCCTAAGCGGGAGAGCTTTCCATATGAACAAACGATTGATTGACAGGTAGACATAGGCTGGCTTTTTAATTTCCATGCCTCGCTTCAAATTAAACCTCCACCTGGGATAAAAGCATAGGCTATCCTGCATCGAGAACTCCCAAATGATAGGAAATGGAAATTTTGATTAGCAAAAGACGGGGGATTTTCAGAGTGCTGGATCTCCCAATAGTGCTGACGGTTGACATTTTTAAAGCAGATAAAATAGTGATGACAATTGTCTTTTCGGGGATTTGTCAGTATTAGTGGAACTGATAAAACACTATGGTTTGGAATAAAGTAGTGCCAATTTGTACAGCTGTGATGTTCCAAATATGTATCAAAGTGCACATATTAAAGCAAATGGAAAGTTAAGTGATGTGATGCACTGTTTTTCCAAAGACAAGTAAAAAATGGATTTTTGTAATTAAAGAAATACATTTTTAACAGTAATCTCTAACACAAAAACATACATGCACGTAAAAAAAACACTTTTAAATCACTCGGGTGTAGCAATGGATAAAATGCAGGTGTCACAACTCTAAAACATACATGGCCTTAAACATCTGTTTGTTGTGAGGGCCTCTGTACGTGTGACAAGACTGAACAGCCACCAGAGAGTAATAGTAAATGTGCGACTGCTTTTATTGTGTGTTTTTTATGAGACAACATACATTAAACCCGCTGTAGCTGCAGTAAATAAAGCGTGCTGTAAAACTGTGTTCGTGAAAGAGCTTGTAAACATAAACAGCTGCAATGAGGTCAACATCCAAGTAATTGTAATGCTGTATGAGCAATGAAATACAACTTAATGCTTCAGGACAAAATAGCTTTGCTGTGTACCTGTAAAGGCCGCAACCCACCGTAGTTAGCAGTGAAAGAAATGTGTGGTGATGTCAGACACACACTACACCTTAACTGGCCCTTTTATTCTATTCATAACCGACCTAAAGCCCTGTCCAGAGTGCTTTTTTCATAGTATGTGATGTAAAACAACTGCAGGGTTGGTTTCAATTTTTATTTTTGAACTTGAAAGAGCATATGCAGGATGCTCTGGCACAAGAGCCTCTCAGTATTGACATGCTACTGCATAGGATAGCCCTTATTGATTGGAACTTGAAAGCATTTTAAAAGTAGCTTGTCCTCTTGTGGACAGACCCTACAAAGCATGAATTTAGACTTTTTACACGCTTACACACTTTACACACTTTTTGATCTAATTATGCAATTAAAACACAGTAAAATCTGTTTATTTTGAGTGGATACCACTGTTGTAGTGGCAGTCCCTGGAGAGGGTGATGTAGTCAAGTTGTTTGCAGCGTGCAACTCTGGATGATGTCATGAACCCACATAGGAGTGTGTTTTGTTTTAGAGTTTGTCTGGGACGAGGCAGCCAGAGTGTCTTGGCCATGCTTAAGGATGGAAAGAACTGGTGACATGAACCTTTGTTGGTATGTTGGTACACAGCATAGGAATTACTTCAATATTGGACAACTTGCAATTTATTTCCAATGCCAACGTTCAGTGCCAGTGCAGGACGTAGTGTGCCCTTCATGTCCAGGTTGTAGAATGGTGGTAAATGGGTGTGTAGTGTATCCAACCTTCGAGAGATTCCATCACAGACCTGAAATTATTATTCGACTTTTCATGTAGGGTTGCCACGATCCTTCCCTATACTTGATCCTACAACAGATGTCATGTACAAATGTTATAGGAAGTGAAAATGTTGAGATATGGGTATTAGAAAACAGTTGAGAAAAACAGAGAATTGTCCAGTATTGACATTGTTGTGGTGAAAGGGTTGGATCTGTTTATTGTTTCCAGAACACATGTACTTCAGTGACTTGATGCAAAATGTTCACATATCACAATTTCTCCATTTTTGTCTGATTTGCTCACTTAAAAAGCAAAACATTTTCTAACACCCTCTTATTTATCAAGATCTTCCCCAAAGGCCGGCCTTCTGCAACAGAACGCATATTGTAATGTACAGCTGATGCTAATTGAAGTTTATTGATTAATGTTTTAAAGCTAGAATCCACTTAGCTGTTTGAAATGGGCCTCAGAAAAAGTTACACTTTTGCAAAGAGATCAAGGATTTCAAACACTTGATTTGCAGCAACTTAGTTAAATGTATTCATTGAGACAGAAATGACAGCCAGCTTTGAGATTCCTTTTACTGATCACGTTTCATTATGTTTGGCAAAAAGGCCTGCGCCATTACCATGAGTAATATCATAAGTTATGAATGAGGCAAACGGCAAATGGCATAACACATCAACACTGAGGGCATCAGCGCTCATTTAGAGCTGTTTGAGTGTCACTGCACAGTACATAGGCCCAGACAGCATTAGACGGAGAGCAAAATGAGCTTGACGTACACTTCTCTCCCTTCAACATGACTTCATTTTATAATGTGACGCCGGCCTCTCTGCAACCCAACTCATGTCAAGCTGTTACGGACCATCCGACTTCACCCCTCCACACACAAACACATGCACGCCCACTCGGATAATCAGTGGAAAAGTTGACTCGGCCCCATCAGCATCAGATGTTTTGTTTCTTTCAAGCATGTTTTAAGGATTAACACATAAAAGCAACTGAAGGCCGTGGTCTGTCATGAGCACTGTAGGGGATTTGTGGATCATTATATGAGCTGCTCGCTAACATGAGGCTTTAGGCAGAAAACTGGGGGCCCCCCTGCCAGGAAACTTAGTCAGGGTGCTGAAAAAGTTTTGTCATTTGATGTTTTACATTTTGTCATTAGCAGCCGTCTTTTATGATTAACAGCATGGCCCTTTGGTTCACCCCTTTCTGCATGCTTGATTTAACTCCTCCTTGCATTGGGGCATATCACTTAGAGCTCCTATAGCCTCAGACAGCTCAGTCAACATTAACAAGTATGAAAAACTTCTTCCAAAAAAATGTCAAAATATCCGTGAAGTATTCTGTCACACCAAACTGTTATTTGTTTTTAAGTGAATTTAAGAGCAAGCGGAGTAGAATGGGACAGCACAGTGCTGTCAGAGGAAATTTCAATATTTGACTTTTGTACAAATATAAAAAAGACAAGTTGTTTACCAAACTGCTCATCGGATCATTTATTGATCAGAGCTGAAGCTTTAGCAGCGCCGAACATGATGAAAGAAAACATCCAGCCTGATGATGAGATGACTAGTCCTCAACATCTAAAAGAGAAATTTGGAAGATATTTCATTTATCAGAGTGAAAGATTCAGGAAGAGCATGTTTTTATGTGGAGTCAGTGAGGAGCAACTTAAGTAGAGGTGTATTATTTCGTTTTACAAGAATCCACACATAGTGCTAAATGTCGTGACTGATTTCGTATTGTTTAGAACATAAAATCCTGCTGGACTGAGTACAAAATGCTCAGTCACAAACAGCCATGCACGCACCACCGATATACCTGTTGTATTCTGCAGATTGTTTCGGTAAATGTTCTTATTAGATAACTTGGCAGGACAGAACAGTCACAGTAGACTTTGAAATGCAGGGAAAGATCCAGATGGGTCTCATACTTAGGCAGTCAAAAGTACCCTGTTAATATGTGGGAGGCAGGTTTCCTACTTTTAACTCTTCATGACCTAATTAGTAGCGTAAGAAAGCCACTCAAATGAGATTACACTGACAGGAATCTTATTTAAGGTTTTCATATGGGCTTCAGTGGATTATGGTGAGGCACTGTTCATGAGGGTAACAGCTCAGTTCCTTCACATGTAAAATACTTTAATTCTTTTTGGTAGAAGAAGAAATATTGGCTGTATTTATAATGGTGAATGTGCCCATAATTTACTTTTAGGGGCGTTTTTTAAACCCATAATTTTAAGTCCGGTTAAATTGGACTCTGGTTCGTTTTTCCCTTTGGTGCTGTTTGTTTGGGCAGGTGTAATCACGGTAATCACACTCTGCTGCTTACACAACCTCACCAAGAGACTTTAGCTGGTAGCCTTATTCTTGGTTATATAAGATATAACCCTGATCCAGCCCAACTATTAGCAATATGCACTCGTCGAGAAAAACAGGAACTTTTTCCTGTATTTACTTTCTTTCTCTTGCCCCCAACACATCCGACCAATAAGTGCAGGGAAAGTTCTCACATGGTTTGTAGTGATGCTTTTTGTCGCTTCTATTTTTCTCGATGTGAAAGAAACCAAACCCAGGGGAAGACGCTCTATCTATATAAATCCATCAATTGATGGGGACCAGAGCAAAGCAACTCTAGGAGTAAGAAAATATATTTCCACAGTGGGCTACTATGTCTTAAGCATTGCTGCAGATGAGTCATTAAGAATAATAAAGACAAAAACTATTTTACATTTGTTTTAATAGCCCTTTCTTTCTCAGGAATTCTGATCTAAAGCACACATTTCCCTCTGCTGCTTGGCATGGAGTCACCTGCAAAGCTTGCCAATCACTGTGACTGGCAGTTCTCAAGTTGGAGAGTCTAATTTCTGTCTGTTTTTGATTGGTTTGTCAGCTTTCATCTGGGGACCCTATTTGGTACGTTTTCTTACTCTGAAAGGACATGTCTGTCAAGATGACTGACAGGCCTCAGGCCCTGTGTGGAAAAGCAATGATTCCCAGCAGCTCAGTCTGCAACTGTCCTCTGGAATAGTGTAAATCAAACCCGGTTATCCACAGAATGATGCACAGTTGATTGTTTAAAGGCCATAGGTGAGTTTTGGAAAGGCATCACCTCAAGTTTGAGCTTTCAGTCATGCAGTTGGTAAAGTAAACAGCCCCAGTTCTCAGAACGGAGCCATAAATAACCCATCTTATGTGGTTTTATATTTTAAAATGCAGATGCATTCAGCACACGGCCACATCTTTAGTCACAGCTGTTCTTTTCATTGACGGATAGATTGAGTAGAATAAATCGCCTGTATAAATAGGAAACTAATTACAAAAAGGATAAACTAGGTCAAAATCTCAGTTCTTCAAACATCTCAGGGGACCTATGTCACACTTGAGGGATGAGGTAAAGGTGTTTAAAAGGTAAAAGAAAACATGTAGCACAGACTATAATTTGTGTAACACACTGCTTATTCTGAACACGTTGGTCTGTTTATCCAACAAAGTTCTTTTCTATCATGGAGGAAACCTAAACTACTTTTGCTAACTGCCAGTGATCATGTGATGACATGATTTACAGCATTACATTTTTAAATGTTTTTATACTGAGTGAGAAGGCCTTGATTTAAATCATCTGAGTGGAATATAACTATATACTCTAGCTGAGAACATGGGGACCCACTGCCCTTCCCTTTATTGCCCCTCATGTCTGTTCCCTATTGTACCAACCTCAGCAAAGTTGTTCATTAGTGATCTAGCAGGATCATTAACATAGTGACACTATTGGACCTTGCTCTTAACATTAAAGCGTCCAAGGTGAACTGGTACACGGCGTTCGATTTCAATTAATATGTTGCTCAACTTGGATTTGGGAATGGAATTGGAGCATGCATCAGTGAATGAATTTGCTTGGACACCTTGAGACAGATGAGGCCGTCAATGCATCGAATTCCACTGTGTTCCTGGCAACCGTGGCTCTCAGAGCACATTGCCACTATTTGTTTTACCTCTGAACTAAGCCCGAGCATTTTTTTTGCACGCATTCAATGAGTAGATAGTTCAAGTTCTTAAGTCTTGCTATTAGATGTGATTAATCATTAAGGGCCATGACCAGTCAAGAAAGGCTGATCTTACTTGTTGTAGTAGTCTGTTCCAATGCAAAGTGGAGTTTTTTTTCCAAATCAGTACAACATTCTGGTGTTTTTGGCTGTCTTTGTTATATATTAAATATTAGTTTATTGCTGACCATTTTTGTGCAAACTAAAAATATTGCTAATTCTCTCAACTTTTTTGAAAAACCTGGGTAAACACTGGATTGTAAAACAGGCTGGGTGCACCAAATTTCTTTGGATAGCCCTGATGTACTGATGTAAAATGCAAAATGTGTCAAACTACTCAATACATTTCTTTAATGTGTTTATTATTCACATTTAAATAATCAGGCAAATAAGGCCTCCCTGGCTTTATCCACAGAACCATCTCACCAAAGCAGCACTCGCTTCACCATAGTTTAATGGGTGTCTCAAATTGGAATATTTTAGTTTTAAATGTTAGTATTTCAGCAAGCATGTGCCTGTCAGTGTGTGTGTGTGCATTTCATTCCTGCTATGTCTGAGAATGAATATATCAGAGATGAGCATTTGAATGTCTGTGTAATAGTTTTTAGAGACACAGAGGAGAGAATATGCCAATGAGCTCCTTTTGGAAACATCTTTGTGAGCCAGTATGTGTATGTGTGGTCTTATCAGTGTGTGTGTGTGTGTGTTCCTCAAGCGGCAGGAGAGGACGTTCTTCCATCTGACCCACAGCTCCACAGGGCTTTATCTCTGCCGGTGTTCCACATTATTGATAGCTGCAGTGATATTGACAGGCGATGTGGTGGTAGGAAAGGGAAAATAGGAGTTTGATATGACATATTGTGCTTCTCAGCAGGTCCCATAAATAACTTTGACACGTTTTTGTATGCATGGGAAGGCCTCTGATTCAGCCTCCCATAAAAAATAAACTTCTATTATGGAATGTATTTGTCAAGTGGTGCAGTGATGGATGGACTAGTGTTTAGCCCGTGGCAGGTGGATGGGACCCGCCACAGCAAGCAGCAGCAAAGGCTTGTGGGGAGGATTTGCTAAGCAACTGTGGGTGGGAGGTGGAGGGGTGTCAGTGCAATTATTCAGGATGAAAGGGGATCATTTCAGCACCTGCTTTCTCTTTCCCATCATGCATTATTGCGACAGGATATTTTCCTCTTGTAGCCTGACAGTAGATGAGAAAGAGGACAAAAAAGACATTAAAAAGACAATTGGTCTAAACAAGTTAGTCTGTGACCCTCCAAAGTGGCCACAAGACAATCTGTGATATAACAACAAAAAGCTGAAAACATATTCAATTGCACACATTATGTTTATTATTCAGACTTTCCTTTTGTCATTGCTTTTTTCTATGAAATAATGGATACTGTGTTACTTTTTGAATCTAAAAATGACTTGAAATCAACAAGATATAACATGTAGACATTGCTTTGTCCCAAGGGTGCACAAGCCAAAAAGGTCAGAAACCACTGTAATAAATTCTTAATAAAACGTTGGGAATTACCTGACGGACACTTGGAACTTAAAAAACACTGATATTATAAATCATTCCCCACCAACAACATTTTGGCCAATGATAGTACTCTTAATCTTACAGTACACTTGCACTCGCAGCATCTGTGCTGCACGCATGTAGTTCCATTTCACATCCACATTGTACTATTGTTCTTGTTGTTGTCTTAAACAAGGCAGTGAAAGAATCCCACATGTCCCCGTAAGCCATTCTTGCTTAGCATCATTGATTCATTTTTGTGCCCCAGGGCCCCACAGGGCATGTTGGTCTTCATTTCATGACTTCATCCTCCACGATCATGAAGACAACTTGACACACACAGAAAAACATGCACGCAGACACACAAATGCAGCAAATAAATATATAGCAAATAATACATTTCTCACAAGAGTGTATTGGACCAAGTGTAGAATAAGGCAAGAATTGATAACAGATTACCTAGCAAAACATAATAAACAGTTTTTTAAGGGATGTTTTTATATCCAGAGGTGGGAGGAGTCCGTTAGATGTAAATGCACACACATAGACAGACTTGGTGGAGAGCTTATTGGGACAGTGATGGACTGTTTTATTGTCCCTGAATTGTTGACATTTGCCACTAGGACCTACAGCATTCCTTGTGTACATCAGGACAAACTGTCCTTTGAACACCCTTATCATATAAATGGCTCACTACTATTACCTCCACTTACATGCATAGCAATCAGATGATATAAAAATCAGCTAAATCTGTGCAGTGGGACTCCCTTTTTGAGCAGTCGCCCGTGAACTTCCTGAACCAGAAAGCGTGTGATGGAGAACACTTAGACCCTCTCATCCATTTCACATTTGTTCCAATCAATTATTGAAGTAGACAGCCAATTACAAATGAGAGGATTTGAGTGCCCGGCTTTCGTTTCTCCAAAGGCTTGCATTAAACGTCTCTTGGTGGTGAATAATTGGCGCGATTAATTTACTGTTGGGCGCAAGAGGTGTTTTCATCTGTCCGTCGGCAAACGACCCTCCCTTATATGATTTAAAGTATTAAGATCAGGGAGGGGGGTTGGGCTCGTCAGCCAGCTATAACAGGTTGAGATGAAGTTTTAATTGTGTTTTGATCCATGCGATTACATATAGCATTCTAGTTTTTAATCTGCAATTACTCCCTTCTTTGTACCCCTAATTGGGATGGTTGAGTAGCATTGCATGCAAATGAGGATAGTTGTAAAGGGGTCCAAAAAAAAAAAACATTGAATGTATTCACGCCATAATGATGAAATGGGGACTTACTTTTTCATCTTCCTGTTTGCCATTGATTACAATTTGTTTAATTTGACGGCCAGATTGACAGGAAAGTAATTTATATGTCTGCACTGAATGACAGGCCATAACAGACTGACATCCCATGTTGACGCTCCATCTCTGGATAATTTCCAGTTCACCACTCATCGAGAACACCCACACGATAATGAAAGCTTGAAAAGGGACGTGATGAAACATTAGATTTACCCTCAGTCACTGTGAATCTTTAAGAGATGCAGCCGCTTTTTTTTATCTGAATGGAGAGTCCCTCACATCTCTTTTTTTTTTTTGCCTTATTCCTATTATTACAGGAGGTGAATAAGAGGTGGGACATATCTAAATGTAGAGTGAGCTCTCTAGAAAACCACTTTGTCCTTGCTCTATATTATAATCCGAATTAAAGGGCCAAACAGGTAGAGGACAGGTACTGCTTGGGTTAGTGAGCGTCCCCCAGCATCAAGGGAAGCACAGGTGCACAAGGTCAGCACCCCGTTTCTCTGGAGACTCCCTTAAGGGTAAATGTGCCTATGATTGAATAGAGTGGCAACAGAACAGACGGGACGACTGCTGTAGGCCTGCGGCACTCCATCACTCTCCCAGTCCCACAATAGAGCTTCATATCACCAGCTCCCAACAGACTGCCAGAGAGTCCACCTGGTAACTTCAAAATTTAGACATACTAGTCCCTACTACTGTATGTCTCCAAGGACAGCAAGCTTATTCATGTAATATAACGTTTTTAATGCCTCCTATAAAATATAGTTAAAAAAAATAGTGTTGGAGTTTTAATCCTATACAGCATTAATGAAAATGTTCTGTTCTGCTTTTAAGGTATTTATGCTATAATGGTACAATTAGATCCATAAAAAGTCATTTTGTTAGCTGTTGTGAGTCAGAACTACACTTGTACAATGTATTTAAAGCAGCAGTCATCACATGTTACACTGAGCACAGGCCTCAGCTGTATTATTTTCAACATTTTTGTGATTCTAAAATGTAGAGATTCAATGATATTTGTGGTTTGCAGAAAAGAACAATGCCAGCATTTATTCTGGCGACTGGGTAAGCATGGACCAAGGATGAACTACTACATTGGGCAAAGGCTTTTATTCAGGAAACTCAAGGCACTCCTATTTAGGGTCCTTAAAGATGCAGTGATCACTGATTTATAAATATTTAATGTGAGTTGCAACATTTTGTAGCCAAAGACGAGCCAGACATTGTGTAAAAAAGGATAAAGAGTGGTAGCCTATTTCTTGTGCTCTTCTCATTTTAAAGTGAAATGTAAAGAATCCCATTTGTCCAATCAGACAGAAGGCGGGAGTCCATTCTGTCAATCCAAGCCGGTTATCAAATGTAAGTGCTTGGAGGAGTATGAGGCTGTCACTCGTTGTGTTAGGTTGAATTCCCAAAGATTTGATTTGTTTCCTCCCAAACTTTCCTGCAATGGCTTTATCTGGTGAAGTGTGACAATACAAATGCTAAACAATGGTCCTTAAAAATCATTTATGGAAATCCAGTTTGATTTGTTTTACCACTATTAGGTTGCATCTGAATTTCTGACAAAAGCTTGATATTTCTGCATCTTATATAAAAGTCATAACACAAAGGCAAGGACTAATAGGACTCACTCTTCAGGATTAATTAGATCCTTTTAAATCCTTACTTTTCATTTTAATCCTCAACAACTAGAATGATGTGCTGGATAATAGAAAGTCAAAGCACTATAGAGTGTTTACTAACCACTGCAGCAGCACAAGGCGGCCAAGCCAAACATTTTCACATATGCACACCTCTTTTAAAGACACAAAAAGTGTGCCACTGAGTTATTCTCATGTCATTCAGGCTCTCAGGTTGGAAGAATATGTAACATATGCAAGGCTTTGCATGCAGATGTGACACCATACGTCTTCATTTGACAGATGGTTGACTCTCTGTCGGAATCATATCATGGTAATTTGAAAATTTGCTTCCTACATGTGCACGTCGACAGTGAGCAAAATCAGACATGTCTTTGTATTGCATGTGTGTAGTAAGATCTATTGTCTGACCCCACCACGCCCCCACCCTCCACCGCCATAAGAGGTGCGCACACACTCTGCACTGCACTACATCGACCCTCGCCCACTTGTTTTATTCACATCCCTGAATTCCACCCGCTAGTATTCAATCATTTTGATTAAAAGACTGATTTTGTCCTGAAACTGTGCAGGAGTTGGGAGCCCCACCAGCCAATGACATTTGAGGATTCATATATTTTCATAAACTTTTAACAATGTCAATGGGACATGTCTTCAATCTTTGCCTCACGACGGCAAAGGCACTCAATCTTTCTTTAGCTCTCGACAGAACATTTGAATATGAGCATAGGATTATTAATGTGACAGTTCATAGGGAAGCATCATGGGGAGATTCAAGAGAAGAGCGTTTTTTGCAGGTAGATTTTAAAAGGGAAGTGCATAATTTAACTCCATACTACATTATTCTGATGTGTTTTGAGCATAATTTCTTTCTACTTATAAAAATAACTTGATTCCTTAAATGAAGTAAGCATGGATGTTCATTTTCGTGTTCATTCTTAATAAACTGTGCAGTTTAGAGAAGCAACAATAGTCTGTACAAACATAGTAGTGAGAATAACTTTTAGGTTATCCAAAAAAACAGACACAGATTCATGACAAAAAGTAGAGCAGGCGTGCTGTAATGCATGATATTACCAAAATTGGACTACATGAAGTTGTACGTTTATTAAGAGTTTTTACTCTGAGTCTCATTTTGGCTAAATTTTACATGGCAGCTGTTAATAATCGGTAGTTAAATGCATCAGAGCTACTATGAACATCATTCTGGACGACTTTAAAGCATTCCTGACTTTAAAGAGAATTTAAAGATTTGACCAAGAATGAAACATAACTGGAGGTCCACTTACTAACTTCTAGCAGAGCTGTAAATGATTTTCTCCATTATAATCAGCGAAACTCGAAGATAGATAATAACATGAAGTTATTCCAATAAGTCAGACACAAATATAATCAACGTTTATAGGTAAATATATATTTAAAAAAAAGAACAATCAGACCTTTTTCCGAGCTGTAGCCCTCAACTCCCCCAAGCACAACTTGCTCCACCATTGTGTTCTACTTTGTATCTTATTGTTGCATTCAGCAAGTTTGTGTTTTCTTCCCCATCTGTTTGTTTCCTCCTGGACAGTCACATACCTTTCCACCTCCTGCCTCCTATCTCCTTCCTCCTTCCTCTCTTTATTCTTGTGTATCACAGCTTTCTTGTCATAAGAATGAATTGAATTTGTCCCCTTCAGTGCAAACAACAATAGACAGAGTGGGGACCTTCAGGAAAACAAATCGCCACCTCCTGTCCCTGTTGGGGATTGGATGTACTGTATGTGTGTCGGTGCACGTGTGCACGTGTATTGCTGATGAGGCTGAGGGGGCAGATGAGGAACAGGCCTATGCCAAAGAGCTACCCAGGGTCATTTATTAACATGTCATCCTCACAGTGTCTGTTGAACCAGCAAGAGATCCAGACAAATGATGTTAATAATAATAAGTAGCCCTGTGGTGAGACTGGGAGGTCTGCACTCCTGTCCGTGCTGGGCACCTGATGCTTATTATTAAAATAAAAGCGGTGATAAGTTAATGTCCGTGGTACTGTATGGAGCAATGCAAAAGGGCTTCAAACGCCAGTTAAGACGGCGTGTGCTTTAAATAGATGTTTCTTTCCCCCTCTTCTTTGTCTGTATTTTTTTTCCTCTGCCTTCAGGCGTTTGTACCAGGACAGTCTGCAGGTGAATTCCCAGCAGTTTTAGTGCCTATAAAAGTCCTCCTTGTTCTATATACATTAGTTGTATTAAAGGGACATACAACTTTAAAGGATAGACTCGATGACAAGAGCCTAAAATGTCAATGATCCATGACCAGACACTCCCATCACCTTGGGAGGGATGACTAACCCAGCACGCTGAGGGTGACGTATCCACATTCAAGGACACTCCTTATATCCTCATTGTACATGATGAAATATGCATCATCTCAAGTGGGCCCATGATTTTTTCAACCGTTGCCGTAGCTATAAACATTGCACCACCGAAACAGGTGGAATTTTTCAAAGTTGCATGTTTATTTTTATATTCCCGCCAGTCATGCATGTCACGTACCCCTCCTCCCTAGAAAGTATGATAGAATATTGATGAATTTGCCCTGAGAAGAAGCTTTTTGCAATAACATTTTGTAGGGATTTGTCATTTTTCCCAATTTGCACTACCATTAATATGTGCATCTCTATGATTTTATGTTGAGATTATACTTTCAAACTAGTCTAAAAGTATATTCTTTCATATTTTTTTAAAAAGTGGTCATTTTCCAAAATGATAATGTATGCAGTCAGACCTTTCTCCAGCGCTGGCACAGTGCTGTGGAGATAGATTTGTCCATGCAAGACTACATGGCTCGAAACTCTCATTTGGTCATTTGGCAAAATTGTAACTCATTACCTTGTAGCTGTTTCCAGAAGCAACTTTATTGTTGACACACAACTAGGGCTGGGTATCATTACTCAATACCTTTCAGGTGTTGACCAAAACAACCCGGTATCGAGTAGTATCGAAAACTGCGCCTGTCAAACGATTCCTGCAACGGTTCTTTTTGTACCTAGCACATGGTTACTAGGTTAACAGTTATCATCCTTTGTATGTTAATTGTCAAGTAAATCGTTTGGGGCATGTTGTAGGTGTGTGTGCTAGTGTTAATTAGCAAGTTAGCACCCTGCTCAGTCACATCTGTCAATGCTTTGTTCAGTGGTTGTTAATTACACAGCCCAAATAATTCTTCGATGTACAAGTTTGTACGGTAATTAAATACATATTTGAGCAGTTTCAAAATGTATTTGTGTAAAACTCTTTTGAATGGGGAGGAGCGGCGACATACCGCAACTGATTGCTTTTTTGTTGCAAAAGAAAAGTTGCAAAAAAAGTCAGTACTGGTATTGACATTTTTTAAATGATACCCAGCCCTACACACAACCCAAAGAGGCTTATAAAGTATATTTCAGTTAATAAAAATTATTTTTTATAGCTAAGGTTTATGAACAAATGGTCCTTCATTACATTATACATGTATGTAAAGCATGAAATAATAAGTAGTTTGATATAAAAAAAAAAGCAAGAATGATGCATCAATACAGTCTATAACATTGACTGTAGATGCATTTATATGCGTAACATTAGATGAATCCCAGCAAAAAGACACAAGTTTATCAGCATGTTTATATTTCTTATACCATATCTAATTATTCATGAACCTTAGTAGAGTTAGTAGATTTTAATTCCTTATCGTCACTGACCATAAAAGAGACAAAGGCTGTAAGTTGATTAATGAAAGAGGGAGCAATAGGTGATCTCTGTAAGCAGCAGTACAGCTTCTCTAAATTAATAAAATGGTAAAACATGTGACTAGATTTCAATAGTGTTCACAACTCGAAACATTCAGTGGAGTCAGTCGTTTTCATGCAGCATTCATAATCATATCATACAATAGCATTTTGTAAAGGGGAACAAGCTCAAACCTAATTCTCACATAATGGCGCCATTGACAACATTGTAATTCAACCTTAGTACATGACCAGTGGAGGTCTGTTGCAGGCATTCAGACCACAAGAATATTCCTTTTATAACCACATTTAATTAATTGCAGAGGATGGGAAGACACAAAGACAAAATGGCTCGGCTTTAATTGGCTTGACCGAACATTTTCATTACAGGGAGGGTATATCTCTCCCCGACAGTTTCAAAGACCAAACTTTGTCTTTTCAGGAATTATTGTGCTTTATGGGAGCGTGGGTGATTTGTACCCATTTTATGCATGAAATGAATGGAAAAAGAACAAGTAGAGAAATACAATGTCTTTCACTGCAAAGGTTTGCATATTGTAACTTAAGACTATTCATTTTGCTGTTTTATACTCTATATTTAAAAGTTAATGAATTACATTTTTCAGCATATTACATTTTAAAGTTTACATCATGCAGTCGTAGTAAATCTGCCATCACTCTTTTTGCATGGCTCCTATGTATGTGCATTACATTATAGTACTGTAAAAACAGTAAAAATCAAATGGATACTGTTTAATTTATATGCCATAAGACATGCTAATGTAAGTTAACTGCTGTTTCATATATATGTCACCATCATTCACCAGTGTCAATTGCTCTCATTTTATAGGCAGGCTGAATATAAAGGTGGGTGTAGCTGCCTTAACCTGGTGTTTTGTCTTTTTGGATATGCTCTCAGCTTTATCAGATATCCGTTTAATTTATTTGATAAAGGAGCCTGGTGAATCTGCATTTCTGCAGGCATTCTGAGTGAATTTAGCATTCCATTAGCTGCTACATTTTACAGCTGTCATTCAGATTTACCTGTGGTTATGAGCAAATATGCCACAGTGCTATTGTAAGCCTCATCCCGGAGCAATAAATTGTATGTTCATGCAAATTCCGAGCTGTTCAATGGTGATTATGATAAGGGCAGTAATCTCCTTATCTCATCACAGTCTCTTTGGTTACTCAAATGTGCTATGAAATGCAGCAATACACACAGAAATTGAGCAAAACTGCAACCAATGCCACAGTCTTCTCCCCTTATGTTTCCCTTACAACATTATGCTGATGGTGTGGAACTACACCAACTACATCAATCACAAAGTTCGAATCTGCTAAAAGTGCAAGTTACCGGTGCAGTTATTTTATCGCAGATGCAGAGGAAATGTGTAAGCCTTGTTTCACACTTGTTTTACCAGCTGGCTGTCGTATATTTCCATACAGCCTCAATGATGATAGATATTTGCACGCTCTCATGCCGCCTTTCACAGGTCAAAGAAATCCTTTGTCAAGAGTTGGCCGGACTTGCATTGCACGGTGAAGGCTACAATAGCAAATCTGCCCGACAACAAAGAGACAATGATCAACATCAATATTTTATAGCATTTCAGTCACAAACTTCACATTTAATAGCATGTCAGTCAATGCTAATTGCACGGTGAAGTAACTCAGACCCGCAGTTGCAACAAAAGCTGATGATACATTCTGTTATTTGCTAGCAAGGCACTCTGTAACCTCTGTGACCTTGCAATAAATCACACCTTTCCTTCATTATATGACCAGATATCTGTTATATCATCTGTGCAAGGACATCGGCTACAATAGCAGCAGAGTGGCAGACACAATAAATATTATTTAAGGACTCAACATGTCATCTGTAAATACCCATAAATGCCATTACCTCACTTCATAGCATGTAGCCATAAACAAGTGATGAATAGAGTCTTCCAGTGCATCAGTACAACAGGTTTCTAAGAGCCCATTGATTTTGGATTTGAGAGTGTGTGTTAACGTTGAGCACTTACAGCAACTTGCTGACAGAACAGCAAACACTCCCACAAAAGCTATTAGCGCCTTGTTAATGCTTTCAATGCCTTTTCACACAAGCCAAGGTCACATATTCTTCTCCATTCTGTCACGTGTCACAAACAGTCTGAGGTTATATAAATGAAAACATGGTGAGATGGGGGGAAAAAACAGAAAAGTTTTGTGGTTAATTATGCCACATAATTCAATTTTGATTAATAATTAATGTCTCCTTTCCTAACTAAATATCTATAATTAATCAACAAGTCATAGCAAGAGAGTAGGCTAATTGGTTTGAAAACACAAACCTGAATACTTAATTCGTAGAGGAGGTTGACATCGCTAATTGCGGGAGTAATCAAAGCTCCACCCTTTGGGATTTGACGAAGAGATTGGTAAATGGGGGTTAGCGTGATCCTTCATAGCATTATCCTGACAGCTCCATTTATAACTGGATGAATATCACCGATGACATGAACAGTAAATGGCAAAAGCCTTGCTGCATTAGGCTGTCTGAATGATAAACTCCACTGATTGAATCATTCAAGGAGTTTCACTTAAGACTTACTTGTAACTGTTTTACTTCAAGTCTCTTAGGCAGCATGCAATCAGTGTAATGTCTCTGTTAGGAGGTGAATACCTATGTGTGGCTTCAGGATTCAGCATCAGCAGAGGGGAAAGAGAGGGCTGCTTTAGTCGTGAAAGTCCTGTATTAGAAAAAAACATTTTAAATGATAAGGCTGGTGATGTTATTTTTTTTATGCTGTCAACATGCAAAACCCATAATTAACAATGAATTCATTGCACCAACAATTCAGTATGGCCAAAACAGAAATAACTTGTTTCTCTATGGGGATGGGTCCTGGGAATTTGTATTATAATGGTACCAGTTCCTGATTGGTCAGGAGTGTAACACCAACAAGCTTTAAGGGACAGTGTAGTTTAATTCATCAGTGAGATATTGAACAAAGTCCAGACTTTTAGGAGAACTGAGTTTCTTTCCCATGTAAGAACAAAAGTAAGCAATGTGATTTTTGAGACCACAGAACTGCCAGGCCATATTTGTGTCTTTCTTTTTTTTTTTTACCTACCTAGATCAGTGGTTTTGTAGCCTAAATTCAACAAAACTGCAGCCTTTTCTTCACAACGAGTACCGTATGTGTATGTATCATAATGGTGCTGCAAACCTTGAAACGCTCATATGGGTCATTTTGACAAAGGCTCATATGTGTCATGTGTGTTATTGACAGACGGCCTATTCTGTGTTTCAGGTTGGAGATCTTGTTGGTTAAAATGAATAATTCCATTTCAGCAGGTTGGCATGAAATCAAACTGGTTTAAGCTTTTAAACTGGCAAAACCAGAAATCAACCCAGCTCTAGAAACACTAATTCACCTCTTAATAAGGTGATGCAGTGCAACAGCGCTCTCCGACACATGCTCAAGGGATATTTAAGATTATAAGCTTTACTTGCATTGTAGTTATTATGTCCAGCACGTGTCTCTGCTTTTTCAGGACCGTCTCAAAGTTTCCCTCCAGAACGGCTTTACGACCGATTTAGACATTAGGTTTTAGCACAGTGTGTGTGTGTGTGTAGTACCTGTTAACACATGACTTCTGTTAATTGCTAATTTGCACTGGATAAGTGTCTCCCAAATTTCAGAGATGGGAGTGTCATACTCCATTTATGCGTTGTCATCACACTAAAAGTCTACCATCCGTTACCCATAACTTCTGATAGGGACATATTTGTGTAGTAGCAAGGCTGCAAACAAAGAAAGTCATGTCTGCATGGATGAAACTGTTGGTGTGATCTCACTTTGAGGTGAAAGCTGCTTGACCTGACGGATCACAAGTCACAGGTTGGGAGAGAAATGTGCAGGAGTTGCCAACAAGCCAATTTGGGTTTGACTGCTTTTAATAATAAAGCAAAACTTGGATTTCTGTGGATATGGGAGCACACTGTCAAAAACTGATTTGATTACTCTAGATTATAATGCCAACCACTTATTTATCATTTTCATTACAGGCCATGTTGTCCTTGAAGTGGCATTCTTACTTCATTCACTTCTTTTTGAGTCAATTTCTACTTTAATTGGACATCTATTTTTGTCACCAAACAAGATTTATTACCTGCATGCAGGTGAGAGTGAACTTGGCTGAAATTAGAATACTCTTTGTCCATGACATGGGCATATCCGTGGAGGGGCTGCAACCTTGTAGGCTGTTCCCTGCTGAAGGGGAAGCTCTGTGTGTGTATGTGCTGGATGTTGCATATAGAAACAAAAAAAAGTGGAAGAAGTGAGAGGATGTCCGAGTGTGGGAATATATGTTGGCGGGTTGAGTGAGGGATTTTCTGAGGACATTGTACTGATACTCCCCCACTGGCCTGAATTCATCCGTGGTTTGTTTTATCTGCTTAGAAGTGTCACCTTGAGTGCTGGCGAAGAAAACAGATATTTTGAAATGTGATTTATTGTTAATGCAGTGCAGCAGTACTGTAATATCCCATGCTCATTTT
>CAFUXE010000898.1:1077535-1093803 GCA_903364295.1 Serranus cabrilla
AAAAAAAAAAAAAAAAATTGAATATAAACACATTGGCTGTATAGATGACACAGCAAATAAAGTCACACCCACAAAGCAAAGTAAAGGAAATGGGGGTCTTAGTTTCAAGACTCGTCTGGTGGGTTGCCAACATTGCTGCTGATGACACAGATCAGTCTGCTGGAAGCGGCGGGTCCGGTCCCTCTCCACAGGGAAATAGGGTGTAGCAAGGACCAAGTCCACGGGCCAAAGAAGCAGAGAGGTCCTAATGACTGGAACCGTAAGCCACCTCCACCACAGTTCTTTTCTAGCCAACCTGGAGCCAGTTGCAGCGCACCGCCACAGAAAAGAATGTGCCTGGTGACGTCCAGACTGGCACTCTCAGCCTCACACTTAATGCACATAGCAAAAGTCCTGACCTGTGGGTGCTGGTGGATAAGCGATCTAAAGGGCGCCACATACCAGCTGTGTAGTGGTGCAATCTGTTAACATCTGTTAACAGGCAGAGTGTTCTGATGCTGATATGTTGAGCAATATTAGGTTTTAGGCCCTTTAGACCTCAGCGGTTGCTTTGCTCTCTCTCCATTGCCTGTTCCTACTCTGCAGTCTCTATGGCGCTAAAAAATCTTTAGAAATATTCCTTTCTTTCTCAAATCAGCTCCATAGGAGTCTTAATGCTTTCCTCCTCGCTGTCCATCATTTCTTGGTTTGAGTACAGTCTGGAGCGCCACATGTGGGTTAAGGGGCTAATTTCGGTAATTGATTGTAAGTGTTGTATGACAGCTCCCCTGGTGCTGGTGAACAAGTGTGACATGGGCACTTAAAGGCCTGCTCACCAGCAGCCGGTGATTGATCCGTCTGATCGATAGCCCGGTCATTGCACAGAGACGGTGTCTCAGAGAGGGTTCACGTCCAGTGCTAATGGTGAGCGGCATGTATTTGTGTTTCCTACTGGTGTAATTATTTTCCTTGGTTAATGCCTTGGCAGCCAGTAAAGCTCTGCTTGGTGCCCTGATATTTTTCTTTATGTCTTATGGCCTGGAAATGACAATTGGACCCTTCATGGGGGCAGAATTTACATTGTGGGACAAACAACGAAAAGGCTGTTATTCCGTTTGGAAATTGATTTTCTTAAATGCAACTTAGCTGTCGCTCACCAGCAGGCCCACAATCTGCCATGTTGTTTACATCATGTAACCTTGTGTCAGAGCTGTGACAGGGAGTTGATAAGGGGACAGTGAGAGAGCATGGTATTACAATGGAATGTAACATAGCCGCAGAGTAACCATTAATGTACCTCTCTACCCTGCCCCCCAACCCCACACACTCTCACACACAGCTATTTGACCATTTCCTATCACTGCCAACTCCAGGAGCATCGGATTACAAACAAAAAACATCAGCCGCCGTCACAGCTGAGGCTCGTGCGTGCCAAGTTGGCAGGCTTCTGCGACGGGCATCGTTCGCATGTGTCCGGTCTGATATTTCCCCTCTATCTCCCATGACCTGATAATGTGAACCCTCTAATGAAGCTATTGTGTGCCTGTCCAAAGCCATTGTCTTCCAGAGGGAACTTTCTTTTCTCTCTCCGACACACGCGCCGCTCCGTGATGAGCGCACCTGTAATGGCCACATCTCTCTGTCTCCTGTCTCTGTTCCCATTTTTTCTTTTCTCTGCCTTATCAGTGTTCTCAATTTTGGTCAGTTTTCCACTATCTACTATAGGCAATTTATTTTTCTCTCTCTCTCTACTTTCCCAGTGTACCTTTTGTATTGGCAAGGTTACAAATTGATGCAATAATATGAGTCCAAGAAATAAAAAATCCAAACCTGACAAAAATATTGTTGGAATCAAAATATTTCTAAAGATATTTGAATCAAATGTGTTAATGAGATTTGGGATTTTAGTCACATGTAGTCACATAGCTAGCTAGCTTTGCAGGAAGATGTCCCATTGACATTAGCCTGATAATTAGATCAAATATATTTTTTGACTTGCATATCTGTTCTGCTGGTATCATTTTGTATGACTCTGAAGCTGTGCTGCAGTAATGGTGCTTTTTCGTCTCAGAAATGTAGAATGACCTCAACACAAAACCTGAAAGCCAATCAGAGGTGTGAGTGATGATTCAAATGTTTAAAATCCAACTTCATTAATGTTAGTAACTGTGAATTCCTGACCAGTTTTCAAAAACATTCATCACACATAACGAGAGATTTAAAAAAGAATTGCTGATCCATGATGGGCATTATAACCAATATGATGCTGATATGTTCAGATCCCACCAGAATATTTCTGACCCAATATGACGGGTAAAAAAGGTCCTTTCCAAAACCTTTATCCTATGTGCACCTGAGTGATTCCAGCTGTAAAATACAATGAAATGACTTAATTATTATATAAATGTCTTTGACTTGGCTGTTCTTTAAAATTGACACAGCTGTTATTAAGCATGTTCACTGGTCTGTTTTGTCCCCAAAAGTCAAAAGTAATATATAGTTTTCATTTAACTCTCAAACATCCAATGCCAAAGCTAGTCTATGTGTGTGTGACGCTGTTATTTTATATCTCATTTGTTACCGCTGCTCGTTATGCTCTGAACTAGATGAGGAAAGAAAACATGTGAAACCAATTTACATGAATGTCTCACACAACTGTCACAGATTGAACTGACTGCCCACACTGGTGCTGAAATGCCATATCCCACTACATTCCCCCTGACGAAGGCAAAGTTTTGTTTTTTCTTTACCTATAAAAATATAAAACACGGGAGCGTGGATGAGTGTGTGACTGCCTTCTTTCATTTTCCATTTCCTTATGTAAACAGTGTTGTGTTAGAGGAATATCACTTTTCTTGGATGCGTGAGTAAATTTTTCTTTCATGCCAAGATTTCCTGAAACTCGTACCAAGAGTGACACGCACACACAGTGCGCTCGCAGACAGTGAGAGCCGAGCAACGAAGACACCTTTGATGAAACTAGCTAAAGAGCCTTTGATGTTGTGCAAGTTTATGAGGCTGATTCCAGCTGCTTTGTGCTCTTCAAGGCCGTCCTCCTACGGCCTCTCCCACCAAATTAGTAATGGCACCTGTACACCTCCCTTATTCTGAAACAATCAGCACTTACTGTTTTCCTCTTGTTTGTCTACCACATAACATATTTGTTTCATTATGTGCAGCTCACTGAGGGGGTTGCAGAGACGTGAGTAGTGGCAAAGAGAAACACATTGGTGTGTAATGGAAAAAAAGCAAATACGCTGCAAGGGCCTATATAACCAATTTCTTAAATTAGTCAAATTATTACCCAGTTGATTAAGCTCACATATGTAAAAGGAAAAAATGACGTTTGGCACGAGGCGTCAACATAATGGTTACGTGGAATGCACGTATTGTTTACAACATGGTGGAAAAAGCTGAAAAATTAAGTATTAATGTCACTTTCCAGTGCATTTGCAAGTTGGAAGCAGTTTGTTTATGTGTATAAAGACTTTTATTTTATATTGCCCAATTAATCATCTAACTGAAAAAATAAATGTTGACATTGAAGTGAGTGATTTATTAAGGTGTTTCACTTGTGAAAGCTGTGCTCTTTTGGTATGTTTTATATATTAGTTATTTATTAACTAAATGCAAGGGATCCTCATCAGTAATGTTATATGCTGATGTAAAACACAAGAACACAGAGGCAAGTTTAGGAAAATATAAGTCTAAAAATTCCATTGTCAAATGGGCTCTACTATCGGTTACACTGTTGGGTGTTTTCATGTATAAAATGCCAGGGTTGATCATGTTTCGGATGATAGAAATGTAGGAGTAAACTATATGTACTTAGTTACTTTTTGCCTCTGATATTTGTTTTGCTAAGTGTAATGGTAAAGATTGCTTCTTTGACAGGACTGGTTGTATATTAGGCATTATGTTTAATGATGTATCTGCTATCAGTCTAAGCACGACTGTTTCATCTTGATCATTTCATGTATTTGGAAATATATCCATTTTATTTGGTATTACTTAGTCCTTATTGTTGTGTACTGCCTTAAAGCTGCACAGCAGTACAACACAGTGCACACAAGTGTTGGAGCATTTTATATTTTTCAGGTGTGCCTGTTTATGATGAAGCCACTACAGAAGCCTCATACTATCAGGAAACAGCTGTCCAGCTCTAATCTTTTTATGAGCGATATGCTGTTTTTAATGAAAGCCCTCGCAGCTCTCCACAATCAGCTAGCCATATCAGAGCTTATATTTCATCCTGCTATTGTGATGTCATCACCGGGCGCAGGCATAATACATAATTCCCTGTGTTATGACAAACTGTGGCCTCAGGCCAGAGAGGTATATGAACGCTTTTGGGCCCATGTCAAGTCCATGCCATTTGTGCTGGAATAATCGCTCTCGGCTTGTTGGTGGATCATATGAAATAAGGGCTGGCATCGAACAACAAATAGGTCAGGGCTATTTGAATAAAAAGGGAGGAAGTCAAATGAATGGCTTTACGGCTGCTCAGACGCCTGGATTTTACCTCACTCTTTTCCTCGGCCCTTCCCATCACATTCAAATGTACTTCCACACTCTCTGTGTCTCGCTCACACACACACACACACACACATTTTGTTCTCAAAATAGTAAGTAGTACAGCATTGATGATAAGGACAGCGATTTACCTACTTTGCATTCAGCTGATACTGGTTAAGTCAGGAACACATCACAATTTGGTCACAAACCAAGGGTTTTTTGTATTATGTGTATGTTTTTTGTTTTTGTTTGTTTGTTTTAGATTAATGAATAATAATAAATACCCTTAACTAAGAACTAATGGGGCATTCACATGGATTCAGGCAGACGGTAGACAACAGACGGACAACATCTTTTGGAAGGCATGGGGAAAAGAACAGTCTGACAAAATTGAAAATTAAATGTTGATGTCCCATTGTTTAAAACACAAAAGAATAGAAAATATTATCAGACTTGTTTCTTGTCTATTTCACTCGTAATACATTTTAATAGTTTTCTGCAATATCTCGGTATGATTTCAAGCTCTGATCGGAAAAGCATCATTTTAAGCAAAGTATAGATGTATGTCCAACAAATATGTTTATTTATTATTGCTAATGTGGGATCTTTGGTCCATTTGGTCATTAAAGCAAATCACAACTTCATGTCGTAGAATCCCAATAACTGACTAAAAAGCCAAATGTCCTTGTGGCAATCCTGAAACACCTGCAATATTCACAAATCTGAGCATAAAATGGGCCGATGGTGACTGCAGAGACACAGGGTCCTTGTTGCTGTTTGCAGTGAGCTGGCCCCCAACCTCCACTCTCTCTCAGCCCCAAAAATCTTTATCTGCTACATGATGCATGAAAGCACACTGTCTTCTCATACAACTTTACATGACCCCTGACCCCATCTGCACAGATGCAATATGACCTAGCTGCCACCATCCATTTTGGCCTGTGGAGTAGATTCAATGAATTTTTATTATGCTGCATGTGTATGTCACTCGGTTTGGCGCTTTCTTCTGATCCTCATCGCCACCGATATGTCTTGGAAATACATCACTTGGCAGTCAAAGAGGAAGCTGTTGAGCCACTGCAAAAGAGATCCTTAGTCTTATATTATATTTTGTATTTGGTATTCTGAAGTCTGAAGTAATCTGCATAGTAAAAAGCACATATTGGATTTGTTTGTTTGTTTATTTTTTTTTTTTACTTTAAATGACAATTCCAACAGGATTGTGACAGGCAGATTTCCAACCATGCATGCTGGCAAACTGAAGAGTGTAGATGAATATTTGAATCCTGTCTTTTATAAATTTTGGCAATCTCAGTTTAAATTTTGGCTTTGTCACTTGTAAAAAGCTTGCATGTGTTCAAATTTGTTCATTCCAATTATTTCAGCCTGTTCTGCTGATATACTGGAGGCTCTGCAATGATTTCTATAAATTTTCCATAACCTGGGGAACTTTCAATTTCATTTTTATTATTTCGAACTTTAAATTACGCTCTCAGGTTTGCAACAATTTGTCTTCTGCACCAGCGGCCTGCTAGCACCTAATGGAGATATTCATGTGATCGTGCTGGTGTGATGGTTTCTAGGAAATGTGGATGGACTGTCTGTCAGTCTGCACCACAGAGAGAAGCTCGTGTGTTCGTCTGCCTTATTCAGTGTCTTTTTTTGTTTCCCCCAGGAGCCTCTCAAATTGTCAGCGCCAGGCAACAACTATATGTTCCCCAGAGGGAGCCCAAATATCCAGGGAATCAGGCGTCATTTAGCCTGTAAGAGCCTTTTTCTTTCCCTGACACTCTGTATTGCCTTTTATTTCCCCCTCTCTTCTTCTCTCTCTATCCTCTCAACAGTTCAAACATTCAATCTTTGATTTCACATTAGGTGGTCTCATTCATTCTTTCTGCAGCCTCCTCACCTTCCAGCCCATCTTATTGATCAGTTTTCTAATCTTTTTCTGTCTTATTGGACAGTGATACATCACCTAATACAAGGCAGCTAATGATTATTTTTATAATTGATTAAGATGCTGGTATAGATATTTTTGTCTTTTATCTTTAAAGCTATGATTCATCATAAAAAATCTATCTTGATCTCAAACTTGATCTCCTTTTTATTTGTTCCCCCTGTATCATGCCGATTGCACTAACTCTGATTTGGAAACAAGTTTTGTCCAGTTGGAGTTTTACCTTGTTATATTTGCGTTTTTTATGGAACTGGCGGCCTTAAAGCCTCCCTGCTCTACCCGGATCTTTAATCTATACTTGGCTTTTATAAAAGACTCAAAACAACTGCATAAAGTTGACCATTTATTGAAAGAATTAATAATCACATGTAATGAGCAGCACTGGACTCTGCAGTTCCCATGCCAGAGCACAATACAGAGTGAAGAACAATTTCTCTTTTCACATATATCTTCTTGAGTTTTGGACAAACCCCCGACAATAGTTTGGACTTTGACCCATCAGCCAACCAGAGCTGGTCATCTGATGTTAAACTTTCATTACAGAATGTATTGTGTTTATGCATATATGTGTTGGCCCTGGAATAGCTCTGTGGTCTTATCTAGATCTAGTCAGCTCACAGAAGTTTTACAATGTAAACTATTGACTTTTATGACCTGAAACCTAACAAAGGAATGTTGCCTTAATATGCTCCTCTCCCTTCAGTTATATTCATCTTAAATCTTCTAATAAGCTGACTCATCCTATCTATCCTATCGCTTACTCTTGGATCCATGCTGACAAGTCCTTTATTTTTATATCCAGCCCACATCCTGTATTAGTATTTACATTACTCATTACTCACTGCTTTTATTATACTGAGTGTCAAATATTTATTTTGAAGTTAAGGAAACGTTAATTGTTTAGATATACAGAATTAAACATTAGCACAGCCTGTTCCAACATTTAATTTATTTGGGCTATGATTTGAGAAATGTCATAATAAGTTAACCAGGCAGAAACCAGCTCCTAATGAACAGTCACACAGCGAGAGGACTCATGATCTTTGTAGCACAATCAGCTGCTGCCTTTTGCAAGAGTGTGCTTTCATTTTCAGATTGTAGCGTGAGCTCCCCTTACAATTCACGGCCATTGTGTTATGGGAATGAAACCATTTATATCCCCACCTCGCTGGTGGGCCCCAAACAGATACATTGTTTAACTGTCATAGATGACAGGGATAAAGCAGGGATAAGGACATAGTACTGTAACATGGTGGTGTGTATGTGTGTGAGTGTGTGAATGTCTTTGTAAGTGCAGTGGCTGCACTTACCTTGTTTATATGACTGCACTTATGAGACTGAGCCACTGCGCAGAGTAGCTGCGATAAGAAATATAAGAATGTGTTTTAACAGCACAATCACAATGCAAAGTGCTGGATAATGTGCACAAGGTCAGTGAAGATTTAAACTTAAAAGTGTCCTTGCTTTTTGTGCTTTTCTACTCACAGAGCACTGTGTGCAAATAGCTTCAATGAAGTGAAATATGAAGAGGGTTGTTTTAACATTTCCCATCCATCATATCACTCATCTCATACCTTGTTTTAGTTGTGTATTTCACAATAGTGGATAACGAACAGTGATCGCTGAATGGAGAGCAGATACCAGACCATCTTCTCTTGGAAAATTATATTGTTGTCTGGAAGGTTGGAGAGCCAGAGCATGCAAATATCATCCAAATATGCAGATGATGTGCCAGTGTTTTTGGATGAGGATCTGGAGGAACAGTTGCTACGCATTTGTGGTAAAATAATAGAGAGGAATGGGATTTTTCAAAGGATCCTCGGATGTCAGCATGAACTCAACTCAACTCTAAGTTGAAGTGGCAGAATACAATGTTGTAATCCATTAGTTTGTATGGAAGAAACTCACAATTTAATTGGAGTGAATGTAATTTCATCAAGATATCCACAAGAAATCTTTTTTTTTTAAGCTGTTGGTGTGTGTTCATTTGTGTGTGCACATAAGGTTGCCATTTAAACTAAGCTACAATCCACAAAGATATTCAGAAAAGCATGCATGACTAATATCCCTGTACATCTTGTTTTAATTTTGATTTAAATGCTTGTGTAACACTTTCATACATATCCCTCACGTAAGTGTGTGTGTGTGAGAGAGAAAAGCAACAGCTGTCAGGATGTGATGACTCAATTTCTTGACAAGCCTGGCACTGAGCAGCCATTTGGAAACTGAAGGAGATACTGGCTGATGAGGAACTGCCACTGCCTATTAATTCAAGCAAAGAGAGGGCACATGGAGAGAGGGGCTCGCACAGTTGTGTTTTATCTCAAGTGTGAGGAGAAGCACTTTTCCGTTGTAGGTGCACATGAGTTACGTCATCAGTTTGCCTCTGATCAGCAGTATTTTAAAAACTAGGGACTCAGTGCTGTGCACACTCATGCTCAGAGGAAGAAGAAACGTATTGATTTTGCTACATCTATACCCTTTAACACTGTACTAAACTCGGGCTGCCCTTCTATAGTACAGCTACAGTATATCATCTTGTGAAAGGAACAGCTGGATTAGAGAGGTTTCATACAGACTTGTACAGTATTTAAATATGATAATCCACTTGACGGCAGTTATAAAGTATTCCAATAGTGACATGTGAGTGTCAAAACATCCAGAAAAGCTTTTCAAACCTCCTAATTTTTCTGCCTCTATGTCCATTGACAGCAATGATCAGAGGTGCTATTATTATATTATTTTTTAGCTTTTGCACCCCATTCTGGTGAATGTATGTCTCAGGAATGTATTGAGGAAATTCTTCAAATTTGAAGCAAATGCCCACTTGGACTCCAAAAAGAACTGATTACATTTTGGTGGTCAAAGGCCACCGTGACCGCGCATCCATCCCATTCTCTTAAAGCGATAACTCAGCAATTCCTGGAGGGAATTTCTGCAATTTTGACACTTAAACATCCACTTGGACTCAGGGATGAACTGATTAGAATTTGGTGTTCAAAGGTCAAGATCACTGTGACCTGAATGTGTTTTTTAGCAAGAATTCTACACTGACTAATGTCTAATGGGGTATAATGATGATAATGATTTTATGTCCAAAAGGTCACTTCACTGTGACATTGTAATGTTTTGCAAAAACACTTTTCTAACCATTATTCAATGCCGTAACTCAGGAACAGAAGGGCAGACTGTGGCTATATTTCAGATTTGCTCAGATACTGAATCAGTGACACTAATCTTGGCTGTCTTGCTGTGGTGATGGTATAGATCTTGTGTGCTGCCGGGTTGAAGATGCATGTAAAGCATCCACGTTTTAAAATTTGTAGCTTCTCACCAGCTTATTGGTTTTGCTGATGCTGAGCTTCAGGTGATTGTTGTTGAACCATAAGACGAAGCTCTCACCAATTAAAGACAGTATGTTTGTCTTAAGGAAAACTTGGACAGCATTAATGAAATGACCACAACAAGCAAACAGCGATACAAAGACATTGTGTAACTTTGTGTACAGTATGTGAATGTACTGTATGTGGCAGGCTATAGAGATCTGATTCAAGGTCGTTCAGTGGACATAATAGTGTCCTCTGTAGCTTATCTTCACTCAATCCCTGTATCACAACTGACAGAGAGAAAATAGCCGCATTCTATGTACAGTACAGCCACACACACACACACACACACACACATACACACATACTAATCTATTCCCTATGAGATATAGATAACCCCAGAAACCACAGGTAACACACAAACAAATCACAAGAAGTTCACTTTATCAGCAGCCAAAGGAGACCTGGCAACCTGTCTCCTCGCTATTGTTAATCGTTCTTTCTCTCTCTCTCCAGCCTCCATCTGTCTTCCCCCTTTTCTTACTCCCATGATCTCTCTCCCTCTCTCTCTCCCCTTCCCTCCCACTCTCTCTCTCCCTCTCTCACTCTTTCCTTGAAGCCCGCAATTTAATAACATCAAGTGCTGTCAGAGGAGGCATTGAAAAATGGCTTCTATAAAACATAACGGCCTTAATCAGAGTGCGCCGAGGATTCTCCCTGCTGCCGCCGATCCCCCCCTTCCTCCTCCCTCCCCCAATCCCCGCCTCTAATGAATTAATGTTGAAATATGCAGGGGCTCAGTAGTCATTAGATGTGCGCCGTGAGACGTGATTTAAGATGGCTGCCTTTATGTGTCTGCCAGGCAAGATGGAGCGGGACGGGCCTGGCTGGACAGTGATTGTCTTGGCTGACTGAGTCAAAAGTGCTTTAAGACCACTCTTTGGTGAGGGTGATGGGTTAGCACAGGAGTGTTTCTAACAGAGTGGTGTTGTTCTGTACTTTTGTCTTGTTTCTTTTTAAGGAGGGAAAGCAGGGGAGTGCTTCACATTGCAGAATTGTGTTCTTTGTATGAACATGGCCGTGGACTCAGAGACGTGGGCAGGTTCAGGACATGTTTGTCCTTCCTCCACTGGCTCAGTATAGCATGCTTTAGCCATGGTGAGGCATACTGGGAACATAGGCATTTCCAACATGCTGCCAAAGCAGAGGGTAACTGCTCCGACCTGTAGCATTATGGACCTGGTTGGTTTAATTTCAGGGGTGGACAGTAACACAGTACGTTTCCTTGAGTCATCTTTGAGTTCTCTTCATGTCACCTTGTTGTCAGTACTCAGGTTTACATTGACTACACGTATTACTGTAACCTTCACGAGAAAAAAGCCAGAACACACACAACAGGTTCTCCAAGTCAGTGCTTCAGCTGGTTGTTTCAGAGGTTCTTTAAATGCTTTGTGGCAATAAAACAATGTTTTGACATAATGACGGAATTCTGGAAACGTAATTCTTTATTTCTATAAGCTGTTTCTCACCAGCTTGATGCAAAAATGGGCGTGATAATAGAAAATCTGCATGCTAATTTTGGTGTGGTGGAAATTATCTGCATTGCCTTGTTCCATTTTTCACTTCACACACAATGTTGCCGATATGTACTTTCACAGAAGGAGGCTAGCCACTACAGCTAGCGTTAGCATCAAATTTGGGGTCGGATTAGTTTTTGGCTGGTGCATTGCCATCTTCATTGCATCCCAGCTGTTAGGGGTTCTTATATACATATATGATTTTTCCTTATTTGGTTGAGGTAGCCATTGTGGTGTTTGTCAGAAACCAAATGATTCGGATGTTTCCCCATTTTTGAAGCCAGTAAAGACCTGTGAGCTGGAGGTATGACATCAGTTGGAAACAGGGATTTAATTGGTCAAGCATATTTTAAAGGTGGAAATCTGCTGAATTCAAGGCCCAATAGATATTTTTTTTTATTGTTCTACAGTGGTTTTTATAAATTACCAAGCACATTTTTCAGTTGGCTGTCTGTCCTTGGTGTGAAATGGCTTTTATTATTAATCTAATTGTAATCAAATTGTCTCTTTTTAATGTTTTCATTAGGTGTCATGGTACACATATATGTATTGGTTCAGTCTAAGTCTCGTTCTGATCATGTGGACTATTTTAGATTGCCTTTCCAGATATGATAAGGGTTTATATTGACTTTATAATAATAATATATAATATACTCTCAATGAGAAAACCTAAAATACAAAGGCTGCTATAGTAATACATCTCAGCACCACGCTCTACAGAATTCATAAAATCTATGATATTCTTCAATACAAGCCTTACCATCAAACAGTCTTCAGACATGCGTTAAAAAAAAATGAACATCAAAGTGAAGATGCTGTAACTTTTCTGAACATTTTCTGACAATGTTTCATTACTGCTGGGCAGGTCTATAATCTATTTCCTTTGAGACTTCCTTCTTAAGTTGAGATCACACAATTATGAGAGCTCTCATTCTGACGGCAGGGCGGAAATTAATTAATAAATAAACACTGCATTTTTACATTCATCAACATGCGGTAAGAATAGCTCTAATTATCACAGGTGAATTAACACTTTCATTTTTGTGTCAAAAAATTAATTGTATCCCTTAACAGCTATTCCCAGGGGGAAGTGAAAGAAGAGAATGAGGAAGGTAAAAGGAGGGAAAAAACACAACAGTGCAGACCACCAGGAGTGCTAATTGCTGCTTTCAAAGCCTTGCATCAGTGTTACCGTCTTTCCACAAGAGCGTACAGTGTCCCACAGAGAGATGCCGTAGGTAGAACCTTGTTACAAATACACGGATGTCAAGTCTTGATCTCCAGGACCTGGCAGGGAAGTTCTCTTCATCTTCACTTAACCAGGCAAGCTGGCCGAGAACAAGCTGTATTTAGAGCAGCAACAGCGTGAGGTAATTATTAGACTGAGACAGGAGTGAACTGTTAAAGTCACGTGAGGCATGTGTGCTGTTACTGTATGCCCGTCAGGTAGATCTATCAATTATGGAAAAAGCTTCATGACTGTCTGCGAAAACAAACAGCTAAATGGGAGACAGAAAGTATTGATTTTGTGATCCATTCCTTCTGTAAAAGGTTAAAGCATACATATTGCACAGCAGGTCAGATGAGGAGATGGAGTCAAACTGTGTAAAAATGCCCTTAGATCAATATCATCACACTAAAGTCTCCTTTTACATGGTTAGGAGGTTAACTATGAAGTGGTTGTGCAATTATGTTCATTTTCATTCTCGATTATTCCGTCAATTATTTTTCAGATTAATTAATTGATTGTTTAGTTGTGTGACAACGTGAAAAATACCCATCACAGAGTTCCCAGAGCTCAAGGTGATGTCTTCATATTGCTGTTTTTTTTTCAGCCAGGACCAATTTATTCTGAACCAACAAATGCAGAAATCCAGCACACAACAAGATAAATAGGCAGATTTTATTTAAAAAAAAAAAATCACATTTAAAACAAAGAAGAGGAACTCTGTGCTTGATTGGCATTTGGTGTGCCTGTAAATATTTAGGTAAGGTCAGTGGAGGGTCGAAAAGGCTCACACTCACCTCAGAGTCAACAACAATAGGAAATAGCAACAATTCTACCACACAAAATTAGACATAAATATTACTTATCCATTTACACAAGACATTTGGATACAATGAATATAAAAGTGCAAAATTTTAGCTTCAGGAAGTATTCAATTATTTGAGATAAATAGAGCACAAAGTCCATAAATTTCCTCAACATAAAATACATCAAAAACTGGATAAAAAAGGTAGAAAAATATTAGAAGAGGGTACTATACAAAATATATAATGGTACATTTTAAAAGTGAAGAGAGGATGATTAGATCCTGAATATATATTTACATACAATACCATGAATATAATAGTTTTTTGTATATTCAGTTTACTATCACATGAAACAGAGAAAGGCGGCAGTTGATTCAGCTCTAATGTGAACTAATATGTGTTCTTTTTTTATTCTCAGGGAAACCGAGACAAAGACTGAATAACTTTTCGACTAAAAGGGTAGACTTGCTCACCTGTTTTATGTCTGAGTGCATATTTGTTTCGTCTGACTGACAGAATATCTGAGTGGGCATGTGAGTGTCTTTAACTCGCTCCCATTTTGTGTGTTAATGTCTGAGTGAATATCTGTGTACCCCAGCTGTGACTGAATGACAGAACGAGTGGGAGTGAATGTAGAGATCACTTCATGCATGCGTCCTGTGTGCATGTGTGGTCAACCCACCAGTGAATACCACTGCATTAGCTAGGCCATTAGCACATTTAGCTGTCTGTAATGCCCGACTGTTAGTGACACGTTTGGGTCCCCCCTCCACTTAGGCTCCACATTTGACAGACAGGAGTGACATGCCAGGTGACAGTAATGTCACCATGTGGCAGCGAGCGATGCCACCGCTCCGGAGACCACATGAGACGTTGTTGGCTTTCCATCTAAAAAAAAAATGTTTAAATGAGTCAGGTTCCTGTCAAGTATATCATTACAGCAGCATTTAAGCCATAATAACACAAGTGAGATACCCCATGCATTATGAGCACTGTTTGCTGCATAGCTAGTTTTAGTTCTGACACAGTTTGAGAAGTTGTTGAGTCTGATGAGAAATGGTTGGAATCTCCTCTATGCATAATTTTTAATCTGGCGATATTAAATTTTTCTTAACTTTTTGACAACATTCCCATTAAAAGCCTGTGTAGCCAAGGTCTGATTTACAGCAGCTTATTCCTTTGTGCCATTGATTTTTACATTGAATAGCCATCAATAAGCTCATTGCTACCTTTGGTTTATTTAACTGTGACATCAGTAGCCGATGTTGTATATGTTTAGCAACTAACTTTGTTTTTCTGAACCCCAGGCAGTTTCAGGGAGTTTTTATGCTCCTGTTAAAATACATGCAGTATGGCCGTGTTTGGCCTTAATTGCAATGTATAAATCTTGCACCTCTATGAAAACAGCACAATCACAGGAACAGTGTATTTTTGCAAAATGCATTTATCTATATACAAAATATTATCCCAAGTGCCTATAAGTGTTAGAAATATTGGGGGGAAATTGGGGCTTTACATTGAACTTTCTACATTATTGCAACCTCTTAAAACCTCTCTTGTCCTTTCATCTCTGCTCTGTGTAAACAGCCTGCAGTTGGTCTCAGGCGAGTCATTCATGGCTTTCCAGTTGTGCTGATGAGTGTGGAATTGAATATTTTTTGCAGAATCTGATTAGTGCAAATATTATTGGCAGAGTTTTAAATGTAGAATTAAGTGATTTTGATTAAATATCATTATTTTAAGCTTATATGTGGTTATTTTTCCTGATGGAAACATTTATTACACATCATTCATTGAGGGACTATTGGAAATTCGAGAATTCAAAAATAAGTTCTATTTTTATAAACAGATAAATAGTGTAACAATGGGGATTTTTGAAATAAAACATGCCTTTAAACCTGCTGTTAGGTAGTGTGGTTCATACACATGTTTTAGGTAAGCACATATATCTTGAAACTATTCTGTATCTGGAAAACAAGGCCTATTAATGGACAAGTACTTGCAAAGAGAGAGTGCACAGGTGAAGTGGCTAAAAAGATAATTACACTTGTTAAATGCACAAGAGAACATTGAGAAAATACATTTTCCCCGCTCTCCCTCTCCACAGTCTGACTACATGCTGTGGTCAGACACTGTCACTGTCAGATTAATCCGTTAAGTGTAAATCCAAATGTGGATGATGTGAAGTGCTCCTCAATCTTGCCTCAATATACTGCACACTGCCAGTTCACCATAAATGAGGCCATTTGATGAGCTAAGTTTGGACACAAGAGCCTAATGGCGGCATTAAAGAGGAGACCTGGGAGAATAGATGGCCGGACATCACTCACTTTAATCACCTGTTTCATTATTCAGTGGATGGGTGCCACCTGGTCATACATGAAGGGTGTCAATGGGATCCGGAGTCTGTAGACTAGTGAGACATCCTAAAGGGGAGCTGGGGCCAGTCCAGTCCAGAGAAAGCTCTTTATTTTCAGCAGAGGCAGGAACACATTTGTCTGGCTCAGCGACTGTGTGTTCGCCTTTTTGAAAGATAGGAAATAAAAGAAATTGATTATATCTGTGTTGGTCCGATTCATCTTTGGAAATGAGGTCATTTCTTTAATCTCCTTCACTGGAGATTGCATCGTTATGATGAAAATCCAAAGAAACTGTGTTCACAGGGGTTGGAAGGTGCAGCAGTATTACAATCTGTTACTTCAAGTTGTGCTTTACTTTATGTGTTTGGCTGATTGAATGATTGGGGGCAGCTGGAGTCCTAGTTGAGTCTGGATGTGGATTACTTTCTTTTTATAAATCTGCATGACGGTAATACTGTAACTACCTTCGTCAGATCTTTCTTTTTTTTTTTTGTCTAGTGCAGAGGAAATTATGAAATTA
>CAFUXE010000898.1:1093865-1107088 GCA_903364295.1 Serranus cabrilla
CAGGAAGGGTAACCCATGCCTACAGGATGATCCACACCCTCGCATCTCAATGCAGTCCTACCGTCCACTTTTCACAGGCGCACACCACAGAGGAGATAAGAGAGAGAATAAGCTGTCAGCAGGCTGAGTTCGCCCGTCCCCTCTATATTCTTCACATTACTACAGAGGGAACAATGTGTCTGCAGTGGCAGGTGGCCATAGTTCATAATGTGCTGATGCTGACCAAGTGTCAGTTTGATCCATGGGATCGGTGAGTGGGACGGGGCTGTGGCTCCTGAATCCTTAAGCAAGCAACTGTGTGGTGCTCCTATGGGGACGGTCGGAGACATGATACAGATGAGACCGGCAACTATCTGCCTAATGGCAGACAGATACAAGGCAGCGAGGGGGGAAAAGAGAGATGGAGAGGGAGAAAGACAGTAGGCAGGACAGATGAAGGGTTGAGTATCACGTTTGAAAAAGGCACAAAGGCAGATCCTGCACTTGTCATTTGGCATTATTTGTCATCACTGGCCTGTAGCTCCGAAACTAATGTGCTGTTTCTGTCCCACAAACAGTAAATGTGAGTGTTTGTAGGACTTTCTGTTGTAACAGTTGACGAGGCTGAAGCTTTGCCTCATACGTGTTTCTCCATTATGGTTAGAAAGTAAACCTCAGCACTGTCTGCCGGTATGAATACCTTTGTGCATATACTGTGTATGTATTTAGACCGCTGCCGATACTGATTTTAGATGGGAAAATTAATCGATAACTGATATGGTCGCTGATGTAGTAACTTTTTGAGCTGGAATGAAAATAGACCTTTTTTTAGGGGTTTGTGCACCGATTTGACACTCTACAAATGGACCCAGAGAGCTTCTCTCTCAAACATAAAGCTTATTAAATAATGTTTAACATTGCTATACATTATTATACATTATACAAACAATGTATTACATAGTCAGTTAGTCTGTGAATGATAACTGAGAAAATAAGGAATAAAATTACTTTTCGGTTTTAGTCAATTGCTGACTATTTAAAAAAAAACAATAAAAACATGAATACCAATATGAACATGAAAGAATACAATTTATAAATCTGGCCAAGCAACATTTCTTACATTATATATTGTTTTCATAACAGCAAATATCAGACAGCATATACGCTGATATTGATAGTTGGATATTGGCGAATAATGTCTATCCACTGATATATCTGTCTACTCTACACTCTTCTATCTTATTACCACAACATAAACAAATGTCACATGATAATAATGCAAGTGTATTATGCCTGCTTTATTAATGTCTTGATATACAGTATAGTGATATCCACTGAATGAAAGAAAAGAAAATGTTTTTTTTAACCCATACCTAAGTTAGTTTACCTTAATAGTAATGCAGCCTGAAGAATAAGTATTGTTGCTATGGTTACCTGCAGTTTAATATATCTTCAGCAGTGATTTAGAGAAATGGTTAAAGTGTTGACTGGACTGTTTGAGGTGTCCTGGTGTTTTACTGGACACCTAGCAGCCAATGAGAAACCAGTATATTCTGTAGCCATGGTGTGAGATACTGTGATGTTTGGTGGCCGTGTTTTAGTCTGTAGAAGACCACAGCAGCCAGGAAGAGAGATGTACTTTTAGTCTGTAGCGCTGACATGAATAAACTCAACTTTGGAGGGACATAGTTAGGACACATTTGTTTACAGACACACACACACACACACACACTCCTTGAGGCAGGTTTTGCAGTGAGCGATGAGCCGAGTGATCAAAGCAACAAAGCACAGCAGAAGAGACACACACATCTTGAGCAAAAAAAAAAAGTGTAACTCACACACGCATCAACAGAGCTACTTTATCAGGCTCGGGATCTGACTCAACAGCATTTACATATTCAACAAACTGTCACATCCACAAATGCACACTGGGGCCCGAGGCACTCGCTTGAAATAGATAAATTCATTAAGCGATGAGTGAAATATTTACAGAGTGACAATATATTCACGTCACCTAAACAATGCATGTGATAAACTGTAACGTGTAGCAGCGTGTCTGTGGATTTGATAACATGTTGAGTCAATAGAGCTCGACTGTGAGATGTTTAATGCAAAAATCAATAGCTTGAGTGGGAAAGTCAGATGGGGACGTGTTAATCTGATGGTTGATAAGAGAATGCAGATAATCAGATTATTTTTTTTTAAAAATGATTCTCGTGCATCTGAGAAAAATCTGTTTTTGTGTTTCCATAAAGGGCTCGGTAATGTTTTCTTCTCCTTGTTCGTATTCAACTGAGTGTCGGCGGGTTTACCCTCCACAACATCCCTGACCCCAGCTCATCTTCCCTCATTGTCCCTCCTTTCTCCCTCCCTCCTCTTTCATCTCCAGCTACTCCCTCCTTCCCTCTCTCTCTCTCTTTCTCTTTCTCTTTTGGTCTTCCTCTGCGATTTATTGCACGGGGCAGGCAGACAGCAGAGAAACCTCCCTGTATGGAACGATCTGTCATCTCAACATTATCATCCAAACACACCGCCTTCCATATTGTGCTACAAGGGCTTGGGCAAATTGCTATTTTTATGGGACATGATAAAGGAAATGCTACCTTATGTTCACATTTTTTACTGCCCAATGTTAGAGCAGGACATGCCATGATTCACTATATTGGAAACTAGTCTGTGTTGTGTGTGACGTGTGTGTGTGTGTGTGTGTGTGTCGCTGCGTGGGTAGGTTGAAAGAGAGAAAATAAACATGAATATTGTTGTAAAATTGTCAGCCATTAGACAGTTGTAAAGAGGTTTTATTCAATAGATCCTCAAGTCATGTCAGTCAGAACAGCAATGAGGCTTAAATTGGAGAAAATTAGAGAGAAAATCAAGTGATAGATTAATTTCATGTACAAATGGCAACAGTGCAGAATGTGTTTAATCTCAGTTTTAAATAGAACACACATATATGAATTATTTCCAATCTATTTGGGTCAACCACTGGTTCTCGTAAATCAAGAAGTGGGAGAGCGAGAAAGGGTAAAAGGGCAAAATGAAATGTGAAAGAGAAGGAGAAAAAAACTCCAAAGGCAAAAGGTAAACCTATTACCATGTTCTGTGGGTAAGACGAGTGCATGTTGACTTCATCCGTCTGCTCTCTTTTCTCCTCTCCTCTCCTGTCTTTTTCCTCTCCTTCAATCCTTCTCTCCCCGAGCCCTCGGCGTGCCTGACAGCCAGCGCCGCACCAAACTGACAGGCCCTCAAACCGTGGCCAAGAAAGCGAGCATTAATTAAGTCATTGCTGGACTGTAATTTCCTTGAGAAGTAAAAAAATTTCCTCACACGCGAAAAGGTTACCAAGACCTTTTCTGTGTCAAAATTACCATGCGTCATGAATATTAATGCGCTTAATGAAGACAACCTTTGGTTCATCAAGAATGTTCCAGTAGCAGGTGCCAAGCTGATAAACTCACTCGGTGAAGGCTGTTTTTTTTTTTTTGCTTTCAGTTTTTCCCTCTATCTCTTTCTTCTTTTTTCAGTTTTATGTCAGATCCTTAGAGAGTCAGTTATTTAAATCAACATCTTCCCATCAAAATTTACTGACTCACATGAAAACACACACACATCTAAACATCTATTCTTCCCTGTTCTCTGTCCTTGGGTTTGTTTCTCAGGCCTGCTCTCTTTGGTTGTCAGATTTCCAAAGGAAATGTTGATTTTAACTGTTTATCTCCGTGTGTTTCACCCTCTACCTTTAGAGCTGTATCAGTTCAGTCAAGCCAATTATATCCTTAAACATGTTTCAGGCAAGATTTTAAAAAGCCTGAATGAAAATTTAAATATTTGAATTAAAAAAAAATCATGACATGATCTTGGATTTTAGTGTGAAGTATAAAATAAGTTGTTTTTACAGGCAAACTCAATGAAAGCAGTTGTTTTGGATTATTATTTATCACTGGTGTAGCCTGCTGCATTCCTGGTAAAAAGTCAAGTAAAAGAGTCTGATATTGTATTTTGTTGTGGAGTACCAGTTGTCAAAAATGTAGCCATGTATTTACTTCCACAACTGTCTTGAGTCGCGTGTGTATGAAGAATATCTTCTGACTTTTTGATCCCTCGTCTTTTAAAAGTCTCTGTTCATTTTTACATTGCATCCAAAGTACCAAAGCTATAAAAAACCAATAAGTAACCAAAGGCTGCACAGAATACACAATAAGGAAGAAAATCAACTGGTCCTCAACCTGTGTCTATTCTAACCCACAAAGAAAAAGAAGAAAAGGGAGAAAAATATATATATTTGCTGTTTTTCTGTGCATATGTTTCTTTTTCCCCCCTTTTTCTTTTTGCTGTGGTACTATGAGAAGTCCCAAGTAACAAGTATTGTATTGAATTTTCTAATTCTGGTATTGTGACAATCAGTGCAGCCCCTTGCCCCGCTGTACATACAGTAACATGAGAAAAACACAATTATCCACTACCAACTGTGGAGACAGGTTACCTGTCAGCTAAATATAGTCTTATTATTTTTTCCTTTACACAATTTCCTGAACTCTAAATAGTTTAGTTTGACTCCAACCACTGACGTCCACAGCTGCTTCAAAGGAGTCCCTGCATACTGATGCTTAAAGTGTCTTTAGAGAGTTTCCTTGCCCTGGAAGGATAACCTGTGGTTTGCATGGTTGGGTTGATTCATATCTAAGATGAATGCTGTCTCCACTTTCTGGCCACAGTGTCCACAATCAGATTAAAATTTTTTACACTGTGATTTTGGACATCTCACTTGTAAACAGCGACGCTACATCTCACAGTGAGAGCAAGTCACCAAGTGTCCCTGACGGAGCCTTTGATCTCTGCGCGGTGTGGATGAGCCGGCCCCGTTCTCCTCCTCTGCCGCGCCGCAGCGCTGCCTATTATTTCCGTTGTGTAATTGAGATGCAGAAACATTGACAGAACTCATTTACTGCGATGGAGAAGTGTGTAATGTGGAAGGGAACACAGATTATTACATCAGTGTGCGCGCACACAAAAGCAGACGGACACACACGTGTTGGTAAAAGGGAATGTAATTTGGCGCCGTGTTTGAAGAGCCTCTTCAATTGTTCTGTGCTTGTGGTTTCACGCAGCCAGAGAGGCAGAGGTGAACGTGATTGCTTCCTACACTGTTGCATCCCTGCGAGTGTGTGCACAGGTGTTTATTATGAGAATCACACGTCAGTGTGGCTGTGAGGGACTGGCTATTTGACATGGGATTGCTCTGTTGTCCGGTGCTTTCATTAAGCCAACAAATGACTCACTTAAATATGAAAATAACAAAGAAAAACTAAAATCTGAAAGGTTAATCTGTGTCTTCTTTTTGTCTCTTTTCCATTTTTTCCTGCATCAGGATGACAAAGAAGGTGGTTCATCCTCTTGAGACAAAGGACCTCACTCACACATGAGGACACACTCTCAAACACATACTCGCACACACACATACACAGAGCACTGAGGTCTGCTGTCATACACCTCTCATTAATTCCTACCTGTCAGCCGGCTCCCCCTACCGTATCGGCCCCCCGAAAGGTGACAGCTTTCCAATGACTGACAAAGGCTCTTTAGGTGATACAGAAGATCCCTAGCAACCGCCGGCTTCTGTAAAGTGCCCCTCAAATGTCACTTTTGCTGCTCAGAGACGTGCGCACACACACACCCACACATAGTATTTTTAAAACAGAGGCCTGCTCTCAAGTCTTCAACCATCTTTGACATCCAGAGGCTATGGATGTCACCGAGGCCTCAGCTCTTAAAGCTTTTAACATCCGAGAGAGATGGCGTTGTTTGACAGTGCTATTGGTGGATGCTATTGTTGCGTGTCGTTTTCCCCCCGAGTGCATTGGATTTGCTTGTTTTTTCTGTTGTAAGAGGCAGATAAGGAAGAGCGAGAAACAGAACCAAACTTTCCCTCCGTGTCCATTCAGCTGTCAGGCGCTGAGTGGCAACAGCAAGCAATATTGGTGTCGACTGGTACTAGTTGGGAAGGGGTCAAGTACATAGAAATGTTGGCTTCTTGTATTGACGTCATTCAGCTGTCGAGGCTCATTCCAGAGTGCAACCTTACCGCTGTTCAGTGTTATCTGTGGTGTAGAGATGGTAATAACGGGCAGAGACGTGGTAAATATGTCACTGTGGTAAAACTTCACACCTGAGTATGGAGGAGCGGGGTAAGTGCCTTCTTCTGCAAGACCTTAAAGCTTGCAGTATTTGACTTAATATGGGTGCAACCAAATAAATTACTCACATGTGCACAGAAAATGCACTCTGAACAGAAAGAATTTTTCTCGTTGTATTAGGGTTAGGGGAAGGTAGCGCAAGAACTTAACAACCTTGACTTTTAGTCCATTAACAGCACGTATGTTTAGAGAAAAACATAATGCCACCAAAGTGAAGAAAAGTTTTTTAAGAACATACCAAAATTGACGACATTTCATTTTTTTTCCTACAATATTGCCTTGTGGCAACAGTTTAGGGTTATGTTCACTCACTCAAATTACTTAAAATAAAAATTAAAAAGTGTGGTTTGTGGCTTGAATATTTAAAAGTCCACACTGACTTTAACTGACACAGGACGTGATTAGTTTTAAAATTATTAACCAAACTGACAGAATGTCCCTGACCTTAACCTCACCTTTATTGGCCTAAACTTTACCACATGCAGGATGATCCCATTGTCCAGTCTCCCATTTTAAAAAACACCTTTCACCTGTCCACATATAGGATTTGTTCAACTAAACTGCTTAATTATAAGATCTAAGCCTGTTTGAGCCCGTCTCACAGAGTGAAATATTCATATACTTGTATCTCATTTTGGCATTTTGCTCCATTACAACGAACTATATGTTTCCTCCAGAATTAGAACTCTGCTTTTTTTAATTGCAGTTCATTAATTGATCTAAAAGCGGCATGATTAAAAAGTAGTGAAGAACTTAGTGGCCTAAAACATCTCTGTCAGCGGGAGGGCCGGGAAAGCATCTGGAAGTGAAACTTCAAAGAATTTTGTAATGACGTAGTTAAGGAGAGCTTCGGCTTTACACTGGTTGCTGCAGAATCCGGGAATGTGTGTGTGAGAACGAGTGAGTGAGGCAGAGAGAGGGAGCTTATCAAATTAGCAAGTATTACACACTGTGACTCAAATGAAAATCACAACAGGGTATCGCTGCTTAGAGAACAAAAGCCTTCGGTCTCTTGGTACGCTGTTCACTTCCAACCAAACCAAACTGGAAGGTTTCTGCAGATGGAAAAGTGCTTCTGTGTAACTCAGGGGGGAGAGAATGATGTTTACTGACTTTACTGGGTCTGCACATGTTTTCTACACAACAAGTATGTGCTATAGTGTTGCATGGGATCAAGATGTACTTGTATTTTTAGCCCTTGATGCACTTTATCACAGAGAAAGGCATGCATGTATTATTGCGGCACTGAATTGATAACATGTCACATTTTAATAATCATAATCACCTTGTTAGATTTCACCTGAATTTAAGAGCCCGTTGAACAACTCAAACGAGAATTGAGTCGCCAAGTTGTCACACTTTCTTCAAATGAGAAATCTTTGTGAGAAAAAGATGAGAAGAGCAAGGCATGTTAAAATATGAAAAAGTGCCCCAGATACTAATTATCACAAGAAATGGAGCAAGATGATTTCACATTCTTTAGCGCGCGGAGGATGTCGTGCAGGTTTGAATTAACTCCATCAGTAAACCAGATGATTACACTCAGTAAACAACCACAATGTGACGATTGCTCCGAGCCAACGGACAGCTTCCTACATCTGAATGCAAATAGATAAAATGTGCAGGTGCAGATTTGTACAACTAACAAGTGTAGTTACCTGTCACTGGTGCAAACCATAAACTCATGACCTGGAAACTAAATACAACCCTGTTTCTTTTGCTTCAAGAGTTGTGGGGTTATGTGAGCTATCCGTAGTGAGAGTCAATACCAGTAGAAGTGTACGTTATTTAGAACATTTACACCATTTTATCCTGCTGTCAGGCCTTTCCAACGAGGAACTGAAGCCGTTAAATCAATCTACACTCTCTTTAAAATCACAAGACTCTATTGGCAAAAACAGTAATTTCACCTATAAGGAGGTTGTTTATGTCATTGTGTGACTTTGGTAAATCCAAACAAACCCTTTAAAACACCAAAGTTGCAGCAACTCCTGTCTTCTTATGGTAAAGTTAGTCTGTTTGTAAAAGGAGTGTGGTAGCTCTGAAGAGAGCATCGATGAGGCCTTTAGTTCCCTGTCAGAAAGGTCTATTTGACAGCAAGGTAAAGCGTTGAAAATATTGTAAACATGTGTCTAAAATACCTTTTGTCTCTGCCCCTGTCCACAGCAGTACATTGAATGGCTTCTGTGCCAGTATTCCTGCCTGCTTCTCCAAACTGGGGGCTCGTCAACAGACGTCTACTGCAGGTAACACACTCTCTATGGATAAGAACCTCATACAACCCCCTGTAAAAAAAATTCCTAACTATCCCTTTAACAAGTCATAGAAACAAAGGGGAGTAACAACTGCTAACACTGTTGTGCACTGAGAAGAAGAAGAAGAATGGCTGATGATCAAATGAAACAACATTTGCATCATTTGCTCGTAATTTTCTGAAATATTTCTTTATATCTTCTTATATCTGTCATTTAATCTGCTTTTAAGGTTATTTACTGCTCTGGAGTCAATAATGTTGACCTTTGAACCTCGCTGCAACATGATAATGGGGATTCAGTTTTACATTCTCCAGCACCGAGGACCATCAGCATTTAAGGATGAGGAGAATGTTGAGAATATATAGCTCAGGGATCCCTGCAGAAATTAATTATATAACCTATTGTAGCATGCCTCAAAAGTTCACGGTGCATGAAAAACTTAATATGCATGGCCTTCACCTTTACAGGCTCATAAAATTGTAGAGTTGTGCTTAATTTTTTTTTAATAATATGACAGAGATAATTTATTAAGACCGGCATATGTTAATAGCACTCTACATGGGTGAGACTTTAAAAAGTTGGGTTTGATGTCCACTCACACAGCCACGGAAAGGTCAATACTATTTTTTAATACGGCTCTAATGATATTCATGTTCTTCTTAGTCGCCACTTTTAAATTGGACTTTGTGGATCGCAGTGGAATTAATACTACTGTATTTTAAAAAATTCAGGGGTTATGTGAGGGGGTGTGTGTGTAAAATATGTGATTATAATGAAGGTTTTTCTGTCATTACAGAGCATGATTTAGTGTGAGTGGACAATATATACTGTGGCTTTATACACAGGCTCAGCAGATAACTATTCTCAAACACTTTTGTCTTTATATTTTATTATATTTCTTCCAAACTTGCTGCAGATGTGACGTTTCACACTTTAAGCAACTATAAGGAGCTCTTATTTTGTATAGATGTTGGCGCCCCCTGTGGACAGCAGCAGTAGTGTCTCTCTGAGCACCATCACTTCGTGTCGTGAAGATGTTGATCTGGCTGCTACATGCATTACTTTTTAAAGTAAGTGAAAGACTCATTTTTAATCCTATTTTTCTTTTTTGAAACACAGCTGTTTGCAGAATGCATTGCGATGCGTTAATGTATCTATATGTAGCTATGTAAGATAAATAATAACAATGATATGATGGTGTAGCACAGTTCTAGCCACCAACCTACATTTCATGATTAAAGTAGACATATTACATACCTGTCCAGGAGGAAGACAGGTATGTCATATTGGGGCCAATTTAGGATCGGTTTAAACCTTTTCGAATCCTGTAATTAGCTCTGTTCTCTCCTTGTCTCTTTGTCTCAGCCAAAAAAATCTCCTGCTGCTTCATATTAACTGACTAACATACTACCAACTGCTGGACTTTTTTGGGAAAAGGCTTTTTCTGGTGTGCGTGCCGTAAATTGTTTGGTCTTATTTTGCAGGGAATCGACCCGGTAACAGAAATTTAATGATTAAATTTAAACTTAAATCACAAAAATATTAATAAAATAAAATAACTATAATACATCTACTTCTCACTGACAGTCTGTCAGGCATCACTATTAGAATTAGATTATTTCATAGGGAGCTCTTGCTGCTGCTTCAAGTAATACTTCTGGAAGAGACCTGGAAGAAAGTCAAATGTAACTAAAAATATGTATATTTCTAGTATGCTAATTTAATTTCAGTTTGTTAAACTCAGAGTTATCTCACACCTGACATTGTTATTTGACCCACATCTTCACTGTGCTGTCTGTGAAGAAACAACCTAAACAGAATCTGAAAGAAAGGTGAAATGGCTGCTTTTAAAAGCCTTTTTATGAACACGTATCAGCCGGGCTGATGAAGTCCGGCTGATACGTGTTCTCCGAGCAGCTCTGGCAGACCTGCCTACTACTTGATTACGCCACTCTGACAACCCAGCAGCCTGGTAAGGTCAAGCCCTACAGAGTGTCAGAGAGGTGGGATGATGATGTATCTCTCTGATGCCTCAGTTTTTCACCTCTTGACTTTGTTGTTTTTCTCCTTTGCGTCAGTGTCAACTTTTTTCGCCCATCTGCCGGCGACGTGTCTCCCATCAGAGCCGGACAGTCAAACTGTTAACCCTCTGTGTGCCTGCTCAGCAAAAACATTCCTCCTCCTCACATTTTGTGTAGGTTGTTCCTCATATTGAGTAAAATACTCACTCAAAACTGAATTTAGTGAGTTTACCTCCTTATTCTGTAACCTTTTAATGATCCTTGGTGACTATTTTTCCGAGCACAGCTTGCACGAGGTCGTACACAGAATGAATGGCAGCATATAGAGGAATCTAACAAAGCAGTTAGCTGAGACGCTACCATTCTGATAATTGCCACTTCATTTCACTTCAGCTGTTATTACTTATTCATCATTTATTTGATTCACTGAGCTAATCTAAGATGTGTGCAATGATTCAAAGGAAACGGGCTAACATAAAGACCACGTGGGAATATAAACAATAGTAGTGTTATTACAATAGGATTATTCACAGTATTATTTTCTTACCTGGTGCACACATCTTCGCATCTTTTCTGTTTTGCTTGAGATTTTTTTTACTTAAATCCCAGGAGAATTAGAGAGCAGACTTGGATAACTCTAAGATGCACAAAACTAAGTCTAATATCCTTTACCTCTGATAGGATATTTCAATATTGACTCATGTTATTAGGATTTATCACAGATGTTAGTTTGAAGACTATCCTAAACTAGCAATTCCCTTCAAAAGGTAAAACATGTTTTTCAACATTATGTTCTATCCATCCTCAAAAAACTCACCCCTGTGTCTGAGAACAGGTATTTTAGTTATGTGTTGTCCTGTCATGGCAGCTTGTCTCTTATTTTATTCATCACAGCAGCATCACCTTACAATAGACATAGTTTTAGAAAGAAACAATGCAGACAGACCAAGTTTTATTGCAAAAACAGTGTTTTTATTAAGTCACACACGCTGCATTTCCCCCACAAACACACAGAGATGTACTCTCCTCCAGGATGATTGCAAGTGGCTTGTAGGTGACAACAGTCGCTGTGATCCGGATGTGTTGCCCTGAGCCAGTCGTCCCGTGTGCTGCTGCCTCTATACAGACGTCTCTTGCTGTTAGCATGTAGCGGTGGATATTTCAGCTGATAATGCTGCAGGAGCTGAGGTCAGGGAGTCGGCTATTCTTAGTGTGACCTCACTCATATTTTCCATTATGTCTGAAAGCAAATAGGTATAAATCAAGTCGAATCACAAAATGAGAGTCTAAACTGTACGATAAAACGCACGTTGGTAAAATGTGTGTGTTTGTCAGATAATGTGACTCAGGACGACACAATGGGATGCTGCTCTGCCAGATTTCTCTCTTTTCCCTCTCGGTGTGTCTCTGCGTCAGCGTCTCTGTACGAACAACATGGAGGGAGGTGTGTTGTGTGGTGGGTGTGTGTGCATGTGTTGGTGCTCAGGTGGCAGATACCCTAGGTAAATCATTTCAGATCCATTTATTCAGAAGCCTGTGTGCAGACGACACCTGCACAACGCTGCCAAAGAAGTGCCACCATGTCAGTGACTTCGTTTGCAGCTCTGACCCCCCGACTGCCGAGTGTGTGTGTGTGTGCATGTGTGCCGTGTATCAGCTTTTATTTTTCATATATATATATAAATATATATTATTTGTGTGTAGTAGTATTCTGTGTCTTTATGTTGCTCAGTCAAGTGTCTTATTGAGAGAGAAATAACAGCAGGGGAAGCTTTTGTGTCATCAAACGTTGGTGTTATTGCTGTGTTGCTTTCAATGATTCCTGTTTTAAATCTAGCTTCACTCCCGGGGATGATTAGTTAATTTAATTACTCTAATAAACAAGCCGGCGCTAAAAAGGCGGATTGTTTGGTTCTTAAATAGCAAATTAATTTTTAAAGCGGCGGAGATCAAATTGATGGTATTTTTAGTCCGGATGAATTTATATCTTTTTTTTGATATGACAGCTGTCTTAATCTGTGTTCAAAATGAGCTCGTTTGCGTTTGTCATTTGCACGCTGACAGTCAGTTGTGACAGTTGTAAAGTGTTCTTGAAAAAGCGCCCGACGTGGACACTCAAGGCAGCCAGACGAAAGATTTGCAGGCTGTGATGTCTGTGTGTCAAATTACTTATCTCACTAAGCATATGCTGCCACTTCAGAATCATATACTTCAAACCCGCGGCCTTCAAAAGCGTCAAAACGGACTGTCTTATTCAACACATCAGTCATGTAGCCACCAGCAAAATGAGCGAGATGTCATTTGCACTCAACAAAAAGCTTCCAGAGACATTTAAAGACACTCTTGATGACTGTTTCAATTTGGAGAGACTGTTAATGATATCGTCTCAGCTGCCTTTTGCAGGCTTTTTTTCTAAAGATACAAGTGAACGACAAAGAGTACTTAGATGTGCACTTCAGCGAAAGCTTTGCCAATTATTAATTTGAATCCTGAAGACAATTAGTAAATCACTGCGGCACCCATTATCCAGCTGTTGCCCTGGATTTTTGAAGAGCGAGCCAATCTTAGGGTCAATTTAGTCTGCCAGTAATGACAAAACATAAAATAATGATTCTCTCTGTCACACTATCGCACATGTTTTATGCCAATAACAAAGCCATCGTTTGTGTGATGAGCCTGAAATAAAATTCGACAAATAATATTGACCTAATAATAGAGAAAAACAACAAAATGTCTTTACCAAACACCCGCTGGGCGATTTTCTTCACAGTTTT
>CAFUXE010000898.1:1123922-1135440 GCA_903364295.1 Serranus cabrilla
CTTGTCTCCTCTCACTGAAGTGCAGTTGTGTTGTGTGAGGTGTTTCTCTGAGGACCTCAAGGCAAAACAATGCAGCAATATCAAGTAGTTATGATGACAATTAAAATGGAGTGTGAGGTGAAAAAAATAGGAGTGTGGCTGCAGCTACGAGCACGATCAGTTTATCTCTTTCTGTTATCGATTCTATGTGTTTAAGTCGTGTTTACATGCCTGGTCAGGGCAACAATGACAACAAGGAAAGCTAATGTTATTGTGCCTGTGTTGCCTTCATGTGTATTCAAGGTTGGCGCTGAAGCGTTTTCTTAAACAAGACGATTAATCAGCAATCAGTTAAGCCTTTTTTATCATTTATGGTAAAAGGAAGACAAATATTCTCTGGTTCAACCTTGTGTTTGTGAAGATGTGATGCTATTCTCTGTTTAATGTCACCATACATTTTATATTTTTGTTATTTTTACCACATGTTGGACAAACCCACAATTTAAAGAGGTGGGATTTTTTATTTTTTATAGATATTTTAGATATTTTAAAGGATAATCGATTTAGAAAAAAAACTGTACTGTATTGGATTGTTTGCATCGGTTACATTGGCATGTTCAAATCTGACAACACACCTGTCATATTACAGCTAGATAACAGATAGCCATTAATTCATTTAATATGTATTATAAATAAGATATACAAAGAAGCCATAATTTTGTATTTGCCTTGATACTGAGGTCACAGTTTTGATTGCTGTCTGGAAATTAATGGTATTGCTGCACGTCGACTCTCGCTTTTAGTTTACCAGCCACAATATCTTAAATCAAACACTGTCACTCTAAGTAATGAATCTGTCAACTAATCATTCAACACGTCAGTGTGATTACAGTGCGACACTCAGTTGAATTTATTCCACAGGAGTTAAAAAGGTCTATCTGCAAAAAATATATAATTTTTTATTACCTGTTCTGCACAACACTGAGGAGGTGTTTCAGTACATATACTAGCATGGTGTTTGGTTTGTGGTACGCCATGAAATTTAGATTTAGTCGGTCCTCAGACATAGTATGTTAAATGCAGCACCAGGATGTCCTACTGTATCAGGTCGCATTTTGCATTATGCAAACCAGCTGGATTTTGAATATTCTGACACACAATCTTCTGCACAAAAGGGTCAAAGTTCAAGGCACAATGCTACGACGAACTAGTGTATCTCACTTGTATGCATACTACAGTATATGCAGCAGTACATGCAGCTGCAGCATGTAAAAAGAAACGGTGCATGATTTGGAAGGCAGCGTTAGTTTACTGAACACAGGAAGAGGCGGGACAAACTGTGGGTGACCAATCCACAGTGAGACGGACCAGGATGCAGGTCTGTGAGCGTACAGGATAGACGTCTTTATACTCGCTGCTCTCGGGTTGAATTAGGCAGAGAATCTGAAATCCACTCAGCTTCCTTTCACTCTCAGATGTTTAAGTTTAGAAATATTTGATCCTGTGCTGGATTTGTATATGCACTGACAGCAGAGAGAGCAGCTTCCACACTGACAGAATCAGTACAGGTCATGAAGGCAGAGAAAGTGACACGCTGAGATACTGTCAAACATGACCATGTGGAAATGTGCTCCTTCATAGCTGAAGACCGTAATTAGTTTGCCTTTGTCTCCTCTTGATAGAAATGTTCAGAAACCGGCCAGGTTCTGCCATTTACACAATGATACCGCTAATTAAAAAGTTTAGCACTCTAAACATAAATCAGCCATTCGGGTTACAGTCAGACTGTGGATGCTGTTAATTTCTTTAATATGTATGATTCACTGTCTCCAATAAACGGACTTCAGTGCTACATTTTAATGATCTGTCTGTATAGCTTAGCTCAGCATGTGTTTAATTAAAGCGCTCTGCAACATTTGTCCAGATTGAAGCCACAATGAGGTACACACTGAACAGGATGCACAGACAGTGCCTTGCCTTGTGAGCCTCTCCAGCGGCTGCCTAAACAGATCCCCCCTTTTTTACTGCCACCATCACTACCTCAATGCAAGAGGAGTCTCTTAATTATGACTTGTGGGTGGGGGAGAAGTTGAGCTTCCCTTCTTCCCCGACGGCATCGTTAGCCGTGGTCCCTAATTATCCAGGTAGCTGACGGATCAGTGACAAGGCCCCACCGATTAATGCTTACAAATTCAGCAAGGTGTCAAGTCTGCAAGCTGCCTTGATATAATCAACTCGGTGTTAGCCACTTCTCACACACATACCCCCGGTTGCTCCAGTGTACGCGCAACAGCACAGCAGTGTGACGTGACAAATTTGTGACTTGTGAAGCCAACGCCGTGCTGGACACAAACACCCTCGTAATAAGGTTATGATTGGTCGTAGTCTGCGATTAGTACATGAACTCTCACCGTAGATAAAGAAGAGCTGAACATATGTGGCTTCCATTGACTGTGAGAGATTTCCTGAATGCTTTGCCTCTCCCTGTGATCTCTCTGGTAACCGCTTTCTGGTTTGTTTGACAGAACAGGAACAAAGTTCTAAGCCGAGCAGCGTTAATACATTTTGTTGTTGTTGTTACTTTGCATTGTATTTCCTCTGCAGAAATTTAGCTCACGGCACCTGTCAACTAAGAAGCCATCGCCTTGGAACCTTGTGTTGGTTTTATCGGGATGTTTCTGATAAAGTATTTAATGACATTTGTCAGGAGTTGAAGCTGCGCTGCGAGGAAAAAAATTATGTTATTTGAAGTGAAAAGTCTGTAGATGAGAGCAAGCATGTCGGTGTGTTTGTGTGTGTGTGTGTGTGTGCGAGTCGCTGAGCCAGACGAGCAGTTTGTGCAACCCTGTGTATGTGTGTGCATGAATGTGAAACATTCTGATCCCGTGATAAGGCAGTGTATGTAAAGTGTCATTAACAGGTGACATTGACTGAAGGAGTCAGTGGATATATTTGCTATCCCACACTCGGCTACACCCGCAGTTTCATTTGCATGTGGTGTCAGAGCCAGTAGGCCTGCAGGAAATCAAAGACACACACTAATATGCACACTCACACAACTACACTCTCTGTCCTCATCTTCGTGGAGGTTAAGTGACAAATGAAGATCGATGACTGCTCTTATGGAAAAGAGACGGTCGGATTGAAAATATGTGGGAATTAGGCTCGCCAGCGGGGTGACGATGTAAAGGCATTCAGCGCTGCAGCCGCCAGGTAAAACTATCCCAGAGCTTAATGAGCTTCAGAGGAAGCAGGAAAACCTGGATTTTCACTCAAGCGCGACACAAGGAGCATTGACAAAGAAGTAAAGAAAACAAGGTCATTTTTACCGGAATCAAACTCACGAGCATCCTCACACTCACACACATCCTGGCATGTGTGTGTTGCCTCTAATTTCAGTGCGTCTGTTTTCCGTTCGCAAAGACACGTTGGCTCTGAGTCAAAACAGCTGCACAACAAAAGCCACAATGTACAGTGGGGATGTAAAATAATAACGGGAACCATAACAAGAATGAATTAAACCCACATGACTTATTCTTGAAGGGTTTAGGTCACTGCTTGCCAATTATTAAGACGCATAAACACAAGTTTTCCTGCTGTTTAAGTAAAACAGTCAGTTGGGTGAAAGGAGAAGACGGTGAAATCAGAGCTAGTGTTATAAATTAAATTCTATAAAATGTTTACATTAGCTGCAAACTTATTTACTCTTGCATCCCACACAAATCCATCCAATAATATATGAATACAGCATTACAAATACAGAAGCCCAACCCACAATGTTAATCTGTTGTTAATCAACATGATATGAAAATCATTACTAAAGTATTTACATTTTTAAGATTTTGTAAATACACTCTGCATTGTGAATTTGATGCATTATTTCTTTTATTTCCAAAGTTTTACACAGCGCCCCAACTTTTTTGGAGTCAGGGTTGTATGAGGCATTAAATCCTCCAATTTGGGAGGGTAAACACAAAAAAACATTTTTCATTTTCCCCCAAAACATGAGACAAAATATGAAAATGTATGGTTGCCTATTCATTTTCAAATTAACTAATTGTTGCCTCTCCATTTAGGGATTGAACAGAGCATTTTTTTTTATTTCCCACATGTTAAGAAAGTAAGAGATTCAGCTTTAGGCGACTTGAAGCTGCACACTCTCACTGTAAGCTTTACCAAAGCAGCAAAGCATTGTGGGCAATCAAACACCCAAATTGGGCCAACTGTTTTGGCTTCCTCACACAAACATTTATCTGACAGTTTCCCTGATAATTCAAACTGTTAAAGAATCAGACAAAAAAAGGAAGACAAAGGGAAGTAGGCGAAATGAAGGATGTGGAGAAGACAGAGAAAAATGGGAAGCGATGATTTAAGACGAGGGGACGGGAGGTCCAGGGAACACTCAGAGGTCAGCGAGCACTCAGGGGAGCCTCCAGTCCAGAGTGTGTTTTCTGTGTGTTGTGTTGTTTGGCCATATTGTGTTCCTTAGCAATACAGCAGTCTTGTATGTCTGTCATCTAAGTACTTTAGTCTAAAAGCACTTTATGTTTTTAGTTATCCATTCCAGTGTAATGTTACACCAGTGTATCCGCATGTGTCGTGTGTGTCCTTGTGTGATTGATGCTCTGCAGGCCAGACAGACGCCGCTATTGCTGCTGCTGTGATTTTATTTGTCCAAAGCCAAAAAAGACTCTGATTCGGATATTTGTTTCTGCATTTTTGCACGGGTGATCTCACAAATTACTCTGCATCGCCCCTTTGGTGCTACACTTGATGTATTAGAAATTGCCAGTGAGGCGCCGCCTGTTGCAGTAATCATGGTGATCATGCTGGAGATAAGGGTGGAGATACATGGCCACCATAGCAGGCGCAGTGAAGTTTAAATCACTCTCAGTTCTCCTTTTTATTGAGTCTCCTGCTCCCTCATATTGCTGATACTTGAGTCAAGAGCTCAGTCAGTTAAGCCAAGACTGGAAAACTGCCTTTGATCCACAAAGCAAACCAGCGTTGGGGTGAGTGAGTTGCCACTGGAGGCCCCGAACGGCTCGACCCTGAAGTCGTGCTGCTTCTGTGAGCCAGCCTTGAACATCTGGGCTGGAGCTCGGTGTTGTAGGAGAGGGTGTGGGTGAGGGGAAGAAGACAACAGAGGGGGAGAAAGAAGGGCTGTGGAAGAAAAGGTATTAAAAGTGACAGATGAACAGGACTTGGGTGGACGTTCTCCTGCAGCAGCTGTGACTGCTGCCATTGCTCTGACAGGTGTCAATTAAGAATTACTGCCGAGGCCCTGTAGTCATTTTTTCCTGCCCAGCTGTCTGTCTGTGCGCCTTTTTGAGAAATAACACTTTACCCTTGTCACTGCTTTAGCGCTTAGCCACGGTCGCCCCAGAAAATGAGAGCATGGCGGGCACGCTAATCGATAACCAGTGTATTAGCAATTATTTTGCCCATTGATTTACGGTGGGGCAGCGACTCCCACCGTGTTATTAGCCGCTGATTATATGCGCCTGTGCTATACTGCAGACACGTATGCCAACACATGCACTGGCTCTGCTGTTTCCAGGTAGACATATTTTATCCTCAGAGCTAAGTACGCATGCAGGGACCTACAGAAACACATATTTCCTTCATGATCGTCCAAGTTTAGTCCTTGAACTTGTCTCATGATAATGAAGAACAGTTTAATAAGACCATAATTTAATTCTCTTTATAGGACAATTCAATTACGTGTTTTAAATTTTGCCAGGTCTGGTTATAGAAACCACTTTCACTGCTGAATTGTAATGTGCCTGCTACAATAATAGACAATTAAGCTCCCAGTCGAATCTCAAAATGAAACAATCACTCAAGTGTGTCTCTGGCTGAAAATATGTGTAATTCATGTTTTCTAGAATGATGATTTAAAGCACTTTGTTCCTGTACGCACCCTGTTGGCTTCCTATAATTCCAGCAAAATTAGCCTGCTCACAATTTAACAATTTTTAGAAAACCGCAGCCTCAACCTTGTGACTTTAAAATAGGTCCGCAATTAAAGATTTTTTTTCATTTTTGATTCATCTGCAGATTTTTTTTCTCGATGAGTCAGTTAATCGATGGTCTATAAAATGTCATAAAATTGTGAAAAATGTCTTGTTTTGTTGGTCCAAAAACCAGAGATTCAGTTTAATATTATATAAAACAGAGAAAGGCAGGAACTTGCAACATTTTAGATGCTGAAAACTGAATTTTGTCAAATGTTTTGCATGAAATATTCTATATATAATATAGTGAACAAAGTAAGCAGATCAGTTATCGGCATGATGTGACAGATCCACATTCAATACTACAATAGCAATGCCAGCTTCTCATTTACTTTTCAATTCTTTAACTTCAAACTAATGAGTTGAAAAGTTCTCTCTGATTTCAGAAGTGCATGCTTACATGTTAACAATATCTACAATGTGCAGGAAGCCTTGAAACAATTCTGGCTAAAAAGAAAACAAGTAATTTCAAGGCACTTACAACGGCGGTACTTGTTGGCTGAATGTTGTATCTCAGCAGAAATTCCATTAAAGTTTAGAACAGGAGAGTGAAAACTTTGTAATGGAAAGTTGCATCAATTCTTCACGCTAAACTATAAAGCGACCCTAAAAAGGCTGGAGGCTTACAAATAGAATAAGTGTATTTTGTTTATGTTGGGGTTTTTTTCACGGTTGCTAAGGCAAAGGCTGGATATGGGCTTGAAATGTATGCGCATGATATCCACACACTGTTGTTTGGAATATAATCCCTCTGTAAACATCAGGAGAACATTAACATTAATCAAACATATGCAAACTAAGCAGCAGCTTGTGGTGAAGTTTCTTTTTCTCCTCTTTAGCCTTGGTTATACTGCATTTAGAAAAAAAATACTCCTCTATATTATGAGAATAAAGGTACTTGTTTTTATTACATGGATAAACGCTGGCCTCAGCATATCCAAACAGCAGTCGGTGCAAGTGGACGAAAGTCAGTGGGGTGGAAATTTTTATCCCCAAAGGAGTGTTTGTTTAACTGATAAGGTGGGTTGAGAAGCAATGAATATCATTTTTTTTGGACACTAGTTTACAGCAGATAAGCCATCTGGGAATGGATACAGTTAACAGATGACACTTTGTCCTTGAGAGCGGACGCTGGGGAAGGTCACGCTGCAGCCCGGTGTAGAGCCACTGCCATCCTCCCCTCACCTCTTCATCTTTATCTCAGCCTACTCTTTCTCTCTCCTCGTTTTTTTGGGATTACTGCCCTGCCCCCCTCCCCACTCTCTCGCCCTGTAAGCCTTTTCTCATCTTCCTATCTGTCATCAATCTCTATCTTACTGACTCAATTCTCCTCTACCCTGCTCATATTTTCTTTCATCTTCCTCCCTGTCTCTCGCCCTCATCTATCGCTCTCTCTCTCACCGGATGCTCAAGAGTCAGTGAACTGGTTACAAGAACATGAACTCGACATCTGAAAAGGAGAGCGTAATATATACCCTTTCAGGCCCACTGGCCTTGTTCTCATATTTCAAGAACCTTCTTTTTGCAATATTCTGATTTCAGTGACATCCTGCAGTCACACTTGTGAGTCGTAAAAGTCTGAAAGGTCACAGGGCAGTTAAGACTTGTATCATCCTCTTTGAAGTCTAAACACATGACTGTCACATATTTTCCCAGATAATATTTCTATTCCCGTAAAGCATGTTGCACAGGCAAAGAATCAAAGCCTATTTTGTTGGTGTGATGCTATTCAGTTTTGTTTGAGTCTCGATTCAAAAGAAGCTCATTGACCACAATTTGCTCGGGGTTACGCAAAGTAATCACTTAACAGTCATCGGCTTGATGGGCAGTTGAAAGGGGATATAATGTCTCCGGGTCCCAGTCGATTCAACAACACCACATGCTAGCCTCAAAAATTCCTCCCAAATCTTCCCTGAGCCGCCGTGTTGTCTGAGACAGTGACAGTCACCGGGGGGGTTTAAGCCCAGCTCCGTCCCTCTAAGTCGTCTGTCTCAGAGAGAACAGCGGGAGGCCTCTTGTACACCCAAACGTCTCCCCTGTCAGTGTCTCTCTCTCCTCACTCAGTCCCTCACACAGCGAAGCGACTGTCTGTCTAACTCAGTGTCCACCTGAGCATCTGTTTCTGATCACCTGTCTCTGGCTGTCTGTTGACCCAACTGTTGTCCTGTTTACTTGTCTCTCTCTGGTCCATCTGCCTGCCTGTTGGTACATGTTGACAGCACTGCCACTGCATCAAACTAACCACCCTGAAAACATTTTGACATTGAAGAATGTTTGGATGAAAGTCTGCGTCTACATTGAACTTTGACTTATCATCACTGTGTCACCAGTCGCCGGACTTTGGGCTAACATTAACTACGAATATAAATGATCATGTCATGTTTCCAATTAATTAAGTGGTGTTAAACTAGAGTCTAACTTCTTATCTTTCAAACAGAATAACACCACGTACGTTTGCCTTGGGTTTACCAGAGTCGGCAAAAGGACCATAACGCCGGTGAATTAGCCGTGGATCGGTCACCTCTATCTCGTTGCTCTAAAACAATTCATGCTGTTGTTTTTCGGGGGGGAAATTGGATGTTTCTGGGTAAGCCATATGAATATCACCGTTATCAAGCATCGTTAGCAAAACACCTAGACCGTACTTCCATCCTTCACAATAAAATACAGTACAGTGAAAATACAGAACGTCTTTTTAAGATCGTCGTCCAACTCGCTTACTTTCGTATTATAACTAGACATGTAAATCTCCATGCACATAAATTAAATTTCACACACAGCTTGTGTAGTATGTATGAATTAATTGTACCTACACTGGTGGTTGCAATCTTTTATTCGACATGCCCACGAAATACCGGAAAGTGCGACATTGCAGATGTGATCAGAGAGGGAAGGTTCTGTACAAAGAACGGAGACGATCTGTAAAATAGTTACTATAAAAACAAATATCTGGTATAACCAGGGTTTTTTTCACAAATATACAGTATAAAAAAAAATATGGAGCTTTAGATCTGCCGGTAGCTGGATTTTACTACCAACCGAACAGAGCCAAGTTCTCCTTTCCCAGACTTGATGCTAAGCTAAGTTTATCAGCTGCTGGCTGAAGCTGCACCATACAGACATGATTAATCAAGTGCATTTCCCCAAAAAGGTCAAACTATTCCTTTTAAGATTTCCATATAAAATATGATCAGCTAATAAAACATGATACATTGTTATAGACAGAAAGAATCAACAGTTTATTGAGTAGGTAAAATGAGTGCCACCGCATTCAGCTGCACCATTAAAATGATGCTTACACATCAGTTATAGTGTATATAATAATCCAGTATAATATATAGGGATAAAGCACTGACGGGGGCCATTGTGCCAAGTTTTTTGAATGTAGTACTTTGACTTATGTAATGCGGTATGTGTACATTATGGTATTTTACTTGAATTTAAATAGTGACAGAACCTAGCATAATTTACCTGGACAACGAAAGTGTCTATCCATTCAAAATCATGAACATTTGTGCTTGTGGTGTTTTCTCCCCCCCTGCTAAATATCGCCCACGAGAGGCTTCTGGATCGTGTCTAACTGGTCCATTTATGTCCATTTTGTAGTATTTGCTTCTACCTCCTACCTTACCTTCTGCATTGGATACTGCTTGCTGCTTGACCTTTGTGCAGGTCTGTGTAATACATCTGTCATCTTGCTGAATACTTACAGTATATTTGGAATTCGTCTGGCCTTACATGAAAAGTCCAAGAATGGACACATTCCCAGTATGTATGAGTCATTTCTAGGTGTGAGTGTGTCATACTTTTTTTTTTTATTTAACTAATCTGTTTTTCCTCTCCATCTTCTCAGTTTGTCACTTCATTATTTTACGGCCTTGCCTCATCACTGGAGCCTCATACTTCAACTTTTCTGGTTTAATAATAACTGTCATCAGATTTTAGGAAAATGAGCCAAAAGAAAGTTACGCCAGACACGTTGATCAGGAAGTCCGAAACAATCAGTAACAATATTTACAGCATACATAGATCACATTTTAATTAGATTTAATTGTGATTCATTGTTTTACAATTCTATTCAAGGCTGTAGTTTAACATTATTTTTGAATTTTTAGTTAATCTGCCAACTACTTTCTCGATTATTATTTTTATAGTTTGGTCTGTTAAATTCTGGAAAATACTGAAAAATTGCCATCACAGCAAACTAAAGCCAGAATATAATGTCGTAAAACGACCTGTTTTATCGCACCGACAGCCTGAAATCCAAATAGATTCAGTTTTCTCACAGCAGACTTTCAAGTCCTCTGCACGTCTTTACAAGTGAGAAACAGGAATTTGTTTTTGGAAACATAATACATTTTTTATTAATATTAGAAAAACATTGATATTTCCACAAGACAAAGAAATGTGTGCAGCTTTGTAACCCTAACCCCTTGCTGAAGTGTTTTCTTGCACCAATCAGGAAAGAAAAAACAACCGGACTCTGTTTTGGACTTTGCTTCAACCAAAAAAGGTCCCATATTAATTTATCAGCGTGAGAAACAGAAGCTGTAGTTGTGTTTGTGATTAGAGTCCACGATGGGAGACCAGGACCAGGAGGTGCATTTTAGGGCTGAGAAGCTTAGACTGACTGTAAAATGACAACAGCATTACTAACAACCATTATCTGTCATGTTAAGTTCCCTTTTTTAGTTTAGGGTGTGAAGCTTTTGTGAATGGGGAGAATGTGCATGTGAGGATCCGTAAATATAAACTTGGTCAAACTAAACAAGATCATGGAGCAGAACGGCCTGCACTGATTAACAGCAAGTTTATCAGGTTTAGACAATTATCTCATTACTGTGTACTCCCGTAACTTCACCAGCCAGAGAGGCAAATATACCCTAATTTTAGTCCCAAAAGGACTTTTGTGCATCAATTGTTCAAAATCAAATCAACATTTTTCCAAGAATTGCTACATTTCTTCGCCCTGTTTTATAGCAGCCGGCGTTAAAAACAAAGAGGAACATGTTTGATGCATTTTTTAAGGACAGTATTACAAAGCAGCATTGTGGTCAATCCAGGACATCAAGTTAAAAAACTCTGCAGGAATCCTATTACCCAGAAATAAGAATTGTTTTTTACTTCAGGTTCCCTTGTCTCAAAGTCACATTGTTGTTGAAAGAGTTTTTGGTGAGATGTCTGGAATAAGGTCTGTGATTAACCCAAGCATAAGAGATTTTCAGGTTCTGTCCTATAGGTCAGAAAATGTAATTAATGTACTTGGAGATAGTTGGTTCATAGCCAGAGGTTTGCTTTTCACTTTTGTCAGTCGCACTTGTGCTTCAAAAATCATCAAAGTGGTGTTAATTTGTGAAGATTATCTTGCTGAACAAATTTTTTTTTTCTATGTAATAATCCAAAATCCAATAGAAATCCCCTTTAGCATGGCTAATTTCCAGGTTTGCCTGTAAAATGCATCATTCCTATAGCACTTCATTATGGAAAGATGTCTACTGTTGGAGCAAACCCAGTGTTGGAAG
>CAFUXE010000898.1:1147528-1162245 GCA_903364295.1 Serranus cabrilla
TGGCCAAAACCCTACAGCATACCCCATACCAGCTACTTCCTGAGCCGAGCCTTTTCAGCACCGTGCAGCTTTACAGGCAAAACAATAAGCTCTATGGCCCTGTGTTTACAGGCGCCAGCAAGTTCAGGTGCAAGGACTGTAGTGGTGCTTATGACACTTTGGTTGGCCTGACAGTCCACATGAACGAGACGGGCCACTACCGCGATGACAACAAGGATACCGAGGATGATCGAAGCAAGAGGTGGTCCAAGCCACGTAAGCGCTCTCTGCTGGAGATGGAAGGCAAAGAAGATGCCCAGAAAGTTCTTAAATGCATGTACTGTGGCCACTCTTTTGAATCCTTGCAAGACCTCAGTGTTCATATGATCAAAACAAAACACTATCAGAAAGTGCCTCTAAAAGAACCAATGCCAGCTCTCACGTCAAAGCTGGTACCCCCAACCAAAAAAAGAGCATTTCAAGACTTGATGTCCCCAAGCTCACCAGAGTCTGTCTCATCTGGCATACTCCTGGGAGAATCTCCCAAAGACCAAAAAGTGGGCAATCCTTATGTCACTCCCAACAATCGTTACGGTTACCAAAATGGTGCCAGTTATACATGGCAGTTTGAGGCACGCAAGGCACAAATTCTCAAATGCATGGAATGTGGCAGTTCACATGACACCTTGCAACAACTGACGGCCCACATGATGGTCACAGGGCACTTTCTCAAAGTAACAAACACAGCATCTAAAAAGGGGAAGCAGTTAGTTTTTGATCCAGTCATTGAGGAGAAATTTCAGTCAATTCCTCTTCCACCAACGACCACACGTCTCCCAGCACCCAATGGGAAGTTGCAGCCTGACTCCCCATTGCAGCCCGAGAGCCCTGAGGAGAAAAATGAAGAAAAGAACGAGGAAGAGGAAGAGGAGGAGAAAATGGAAATGATTGAACCAGAGAAAAAAATAAAAGAGGAGAAAGAAGATCCTCCTGAAAAAGCTGATAGGCCTAAAAAGGCCAGATCTTACCAATATCTGAGAGAAGAGGATTTGGAAGAGGCGCCTAAAGGTGGCTTGGACATATTAAAGTCTTTAGAGAATACAGTTTCAAGTGCAATCAGCAAGGCCCAGACAGGCACACCAACCTGGGGTGGATACCCCAGCATTCATGCCGCCTATCAGCTCCATGGGTCCTTGAAGTCGACCTTGCCATCATGTGCACAAGTTCAACCGTTGTTCAGTAGCAACAGTTTGAAGGTGCTGTCTGCTGATTTAGGCATCCATTCACCAAATAGCCCCTCTTCACCTCCAAGTCACAAGAGCAATGTCCTGGCCATGGAGGAGCTGGTTGAGAAAGTGACAGGGAAAACTTCAGTGAAGAGTGAAAAAGAGGAAAAACATATACAGAATAAGTGCAGGTCAGCAAAGTCTCCATTGCCAAATGTTAAGGACAAACAGGCTTCACCCAATCCAGACCACAGCTCAAGGGCGGTGAAGACTACTCCAGCAGAGGACCAGACTGAGCTGAGAGGCAAAGAAGGAGAGCAGACAGAGAGCAAAGCAGAGACACAGATAAAGAGTGAAGTTGATTCGCCCAAAAAGCCTGTAAGCAATGGCTGCGGTAACCTGAGCATCATCACTGATCACTCACCTGAACAACCACTCGTCAACCCTCTCAGTGCTTTGCAGTCTATCATGAACAACCACTTGGGGAAAGCTGCGAAAGTGGCCACCCCTTTCGTTGACCCCTTTGCAATGCTTTATAAGCTCAACAGCAACTCTGCTCAGATTAAATCACCAGAGCCTGTGAGCCAGTACTATGATGATGGTGACCAGCCAATGGACTTGACAAAATCCAAAAACACCAATGGAAGTACACTGAAGGGTACCTCTACACCAAACAATAATGGCAGCGTGAACAACAGCAAACCAGCGTTCAAAGACTTCTCCCAGTCTTCTTCTCCGCCTCTACGGGAGAATGCTTTGATGGATATTTCAGACATGGTAAAAAATCTGACGGGCCGTTTAACGCCAAAGTCTACGACCCCTTCTTCGGTCTCTGAGAAATCAGACCTCGATGGCTGTACTTTTGAGGACAGCTTGGAGGAGCTGTCTCCCATCCAAAGACGGAAGGGCCGGCAGTCAAACTGGAATCCCCAGCACCTCCTGATTCTCCAGGCCCAGTTTGTCTCTAGTCTTAGGGAGACTCCGGACGGAAAGTTTGTGATCAGTGACCTGGGACCCCAGGAACGGGTCCACATCTGTAAATTCACTGGTCTCTCCATGACTACTATCTCACATTGGCTGGCCAATGTAAAATACCAGTTAAAGCGGACAGGGGGCACAAAGTTCCTAAAAAATATTGACTCTGGCCAACCTCTGTTTTTGTGCAGTGACTGTGCTTCCCAGTTCAGGACTCCCTCCTCCTACATTCACCATTTGGAGGCCCACCTCGGGTTTACCCTGCAGGACCTCTCAAAGCTTTCCATAGATTTAATAGAGCCGCAAGCAGTCCGAATAGAGGACAAGACTTTCAGTTCCTCTGGCCTGACAGAAGAAGACACTGGCTCAATATATCAGTGCAAACTGTGCAATCGGACATTTGTGAGCAAACACGCAATCAAATTGCACCTTTGCAAAACTCACGGAAAGTCACCAGAGGACCACCTTATCTTTGTGAAAGAGCTGGAAAAGTTTGACAAACAATGAAGATAAAGCTGATAGCATGACAGATTACCGTTGCACTATAACTCTAAGCTACAATCTGTCATAACAGATAGTGCCACAACTGTATTGGATATTGTTACGACACATATTGTAACAAAAACACGGTAGCTTTAATACCACATACTGTAATTATTCAGTTATCCATAAACGGCAGGACCTTGCACTGCAGAGGCTCAAAGCTACGTTGTGAAAGTTTAATTTGGTGACTTAAACGTACCAAATTGGTGCAGCAGCCATGGCACTATATCGTCACTGACTGATTGTTGCTTTCCTAATGCACTGCATCTTATCTGAGCCTTTGGGAAAAGTCCATCTGTTGTTTAAAAACTGGACCACACTCTTTTTGATCACTGATTTTGAATGATTTTTTTTCCAAGATGAATATATATTTCAACACAACTTGCATATTATTTATGAGACAGTTTGTGCATGATTTTATGTAAAACAGTGACCATTTTATGTCTAATGAAATTTCAGCCATTATAATAAAAACTGATATCCCTGTTTTAAAAAATTGCAGTTATAGCTGTTTAAATGAAGGTAAATGGTTATAAAGGCAGCCATGTGAAAGATGATGTTCTAAAATATTAAAATAATTTCAGCACTTTAAGGAAGTGTAAATTAATGAAGAAATGTGACAACACATCACCCGTTTGAGTTTGAATTCCCTTGATTAATGTGGCAGTTCTGGGGACTAACTATAATATTGTTTTGTATTTGCCATTAAATCACAGAACTTCTTACAAAATGTTTAGAATATTTGTTTCTCTAGTAAGATATAATTTCCTGGTTGTTTCAACATGTACAGTATTTGCGTTAGTAAGCTACCAATTTTATTATTGTGAAGCTACAGTTGTAAAATTAATGAAGTTTAAAAGTTATTGTATGAATAATCAGCAAGTATGTATACATGTATGTCAGCATATCTTGCTCTTTACAGTTCAGCATTATTTGTACTGTGTGCATTTTTATAATGTTATTTTCTAGACAAATATGGGGGGCAAATGTATAAAAATACAGAATATTGTTGGACCACAATGTCCTTTTTCAGTGAAAAGTAGGTCCTTCAATGTGGTTTACATAAAATGACAGAATTTTACTGGCATCTGCTCTGATGCATAGTCCTGTACATAACATTGAAAAAATAAATTCTCACCCAATGATAGATTTCCAGGTTTTATCATCAATTATTCAGAATGGCATTCTTTTATTCTCAGTTGTAAAATAAACTCCATGTCCTGGATTAAATTGTGGTGTTGTTTGAGTGATTTTGGGAGAGTGTGAAACCCAGACAGACTGATCCTGAAACACAAGACAAAACTGCAAACTCGTACCAATATTTTTTACAAAAACATTTGTTGTGTTGTCCTTTTAATGTTTTTTTTTTTATCAGGTTTTATAACATTTTTCTAAGTTTAAAAACAGACAGTATATCTCAGACACATTCATAGATTTCAATACATTAAAGTAATTTCACCGAACAAATGTATTAAGTTGCAAATTGTAAATGAATGGGTGCTTTATGCTCCACATCAAGATAATAATTATTGTCTTGTTTTTTGAAATATTAGCACGGTTGAGTTAGAGGTAGGTTTATATTAACGTTAAAACGGTTGGCACAACACAAAATTGTGTAAATAGTTCAGTATAATAAGGGATTAGTGGAGCCTTTTATCTCTGACTGATCTCTGGAGGATGACATAAGGAAGTGAATCCCACAGAAAGTATCCTACTTAAGTGGTCCCAAAGAAGAGTGTGCCCTTATTCCAGATTGAGCTGAAAAGTCCATCCAACCATACACTGTACTGTCAGGATCAAATCCAGTCCAGTTTGACAGCCTGGATGTTGACAGCGCTCTGACAGCTGTGGCACTCTGACAAACAGCAGGTCTTACTTTTTCAGGATGTGTCTATCAGTGAACTCTTCTCGTGCGATTGAGGGGGGTTGCATATAAGTAACTCGGAGCACGTTTGGGGAGGAACACTAAGTTCAAATCCGGCATTAACACCCTCCCATTTTTCAGGCAGGATTCATTGTGATGTCCCAACCGAGCCACCTTCTTGGCTCCCTTCATTGGGACAAACACAGCGACAGCCACATCAAATCCCCTAAATTTGTGCCCTCAAAGGGGGCTTGCTGCAGCAAACTCTGGACCATTTCCAGGTCCCACTGAGGGAGCAGCAGCTTTCCCACTGTGCGCCACAGCTCTTCGTAATCTGAGCAACTTCCATAAGAAGTGTTTGAAACGGCATCCCCTGCTACAGATTTCAAAGATCTCCCCTGCAGGGGCGTGATCCCTGCCTCTGATAGGGCTCCAAGCTCAGTCTCCTCAGGTGCCAGACAGGGCTCGAGTCCCTTGGGTGAGGATGATAGCAGCTCCTTCCAGACTGCGCTCCCTCATTACTTTTTAAGGGTTAGCAGGAGGCTGAATAGGAGAAGCAGACTGCAGGGGTTGAGTCCACTGCTGTGCCGCTGAATAAAAGTAGAGGAGGGAGGGAGGTGAGGCAGCTCAGAGCTCCAAACAATGATCCACGTCCCTCAGCTGACAGAGAAACCTGATCCCCAAAAAAAGTTGGGACACATACATTTTTAAAACAGAATGCATCAAATTCATGACTCAGTGTGTCAGTTTCAACATAAAATGTCTTTGTGAAGTTTGAAAATGAACATATGTCACAAAGGATTGATAAAATATTAAGTTTTAGACAACATCACAACTTTTGAATCAGGTTTTACAATCAACAATATTACAGTTTAAACTCAAAAATGAAAAGAAATGTATTTATTTCATTTTTTTTCCAACAAATGTCAAATGAGAGAATCTCTAGTTTATTTTTTAAGTCCTTTTTACATTTTTAATCATTTAGCTACTGTAAAGGCACAAGAAGTAGAATTACTTTTTTTGAATGTATAGGGTCATTCACTAATATACGTCTTCCTGCACAATAAGAAAGACTTTCTGCTATTTTCTCATATCTGGCACATATACTTTGCCCATTAGCTTTATATTTGTGGGTAGAGAAAAAGGCCATCTTAACTGGCTGGCAGGCTGATGTTAAAAATACTCAGTAGCATCCAGTATTCACCTGCCAAGTGATCACCAAGCGCACACTTTCTAATGCAGTCTGCTAACTTGTGAGCAAAACTTTGAACTTCTTTTGCATATCTTTTTCACTGCATGGCACCTTGTTAGTCTGACACATTTTCATATAGTGTTAAATGAATGTGAGGTTTTTCAATTCAGGAGCCATGATGAGCCCTAAATCAGTGCATGTGTATGAGCAATTTCAAATAGAGACATAATCCCTTTTAAAGGGAAAAAAAGTGAATAAAACATTGTCATAAAAAAAACAGGATTTGACTTTATGGTTTAACATAGAGCTAAGCTTTATAGTTCAGCTAGTGAGACACCTGATAAAAGAGGCCATGGCATGTCTCCACTGAAGGTATTTAAGTCGACATGCTCCCAACCCCACGCAGCTCTTGAGCAGTAGCCTGAGGCATTTTTCCCAAGAAACAATAGAGTTCCAGTGCCTGGCAGCGTGCTCTGTGTGGCGCGGAAACATAAGAAGCAGCAGGGAGAAATACAGAGAAGAGTCACGTACAATAGGAGTCGCATATGATAGGAGGCAACATGCAGGAGCTAATGTACAGAAGGTTAGCGAAGGCGTGCAATGAGGAATACTGACTAACAGATCCGCCATAAACAGAAAGGAAACTATCTGGAAGAACTTTGAGCTTCTTTTACATTATTAATTGTCTCTAAAGAAAATTTGATACAATCAGAAATGGGCATCATCCACGAGTTTTACTATGTGTGAACAACAAGCTTTATCAAAATGTGCTGTAGGGCTTGCACAGTTTGGCTTGTAGTAAACATTTAAACATTGGAAATTGTCAGAAAACACATTTGTTTCACAAACCAAGTGGCTGAGTTTTGACAGTCAAATGGATTTGTTTCAGCAAAGAATTCTGTAGGGTGCAATGTGTAAGATATGACCAGAAGTTTAGTTCAAAACACTCTAAAAATTAAGTAACATCAACAGAATGTGAAGAAGTGACAGTGCTAACGTTATATCACAGACTTCTGTGTATTCTGTGGCAGAGATATCTACTGAAATGAGCATCCTAACCAGTTAGCCCCTGCTCGTCTGGTCTCGTAATACCACGTGTGTATCAAGAGGCGATAGTTAGTAACTGTAGCGTCCAGTCTGCTCTCAGAGAGGACGTGGAAGTACATGCAGCTTCACCTTTAACGGTAGAGCAGTTAGCATCTTTTGCACACAAACCAAGACTGCTGCAGAGTTTACTCACTCAGCAGCGAGGCATCAAGGCTCGGCCGCTCTCTCGTCAACAAGCTGGAGGACAAGAAGCAGCAGATCACCAACCACTGCACAATTAGCTGCATTTGGTGATAACTGAGACTTGGCTGCATGAAAACACTCACAACTTATTTAGGTTGCAGAGCTAGCAGGCTGCATCTTCTGCCCTGCAGACGTGACTCCACCTGGCATCCACCTGTGCTTTCTCTCTGCCGGGCTGTTGCTGTTTGTTCACTCTACTCTGGGTTAGAGCGAGACTGCATTAGATGCTACAGTCTCCTCAATACAGAATATCAGTTTGAGTATAGGCTTCAATTTTAGTCTATAAAGTCTACTTTACATGTTTGAAGACATTGTGAGGTTAATTGCATTGCATTCGTTGCACAAGGTGAAATACTGCCCCCTATTTTTCTTGGAGCATGTGCAGCAGTAGGACTTACACATTGCCCCTTTAAAGTCTGTCTTGGTAAAGGTTTTCTCTGACGGGCAATTGTCAGAATGTTATTATACATTTCTTTAATGAAACCATTTGCAGAGTAATTAAAATCATTGATTAATTGATCACTATTGAAAAGAATCATTAACTGCAACCTTGACCTTGAGTGACATCTTTCATCTGCCTTTCTAATCAGGCAAAAGAAAAGTAGCTTAAAGCCTCGTGAATTCAAAGTTTAATTAGGTGCACACAGCATCATTACATACAGGAAGTGATTCATGGCTGCTTTCTCAGAGTGATGTTGTCTCATACATGGTCTCTAAAACAAGCCGTCTTTGTCTTGTCACAACAGATACAAAAGCTCCACATATGACTTTGTCAGGCAGTCGATGTTTTGTTTGTTCTCTCGTGACTCTCGTTTGCTTTAAAGCAAACACAAAATAAATTGGCTCCATGTCATCACCATTACCAGGTGAGCCGCCGAGGCTCACGAGACAGCCGCACAAATCTGATGTTAAACAAAAGGGTGTTTATGACAAGAAGGCGTCGTGATGCAGCCTGTTATCCATTTATAATAATCACAATGGAAAGCCTGCAGTCGCAGTAAGCTGCTCTGCTACTGAGTGGTAACATCTGTACATCCATGAAGTATTACGTGTCAGCGAGATGCACACGATGGGGCAGGCAGTGTTTGAATCCTTGTGACATGCATATCATGTGTACTCATGCCGACAGCGAGGATTTGGTGAATTAACCTCGTGCTCTCGTGTCCCCCCCTCACTGCTTTTTGGACAACCTTCTGTTGATCGCAGCTCTGTACGACAAGACCTCAAAACATGTGTTCTCTCTGGAGGGAAGGAGATCTCGAACAATCCCTTTCCTCTACAGTAATGCTGCTGAACAAATGCGTTTATGCAAGCATATTTCTGTGTTTCTGCTTCGTGTTAGGGCTGTAATCAGGAGTGTATGTTTGATTTTAGAAGTAGGAGAGAGGAAAATGCTACATGAATAATTGTACAATCAGGAGGATATTAACTTCAAGACAATGGTCACCAGCTCCTGCTGTGATTATCACTTCATCACAAATGATGCTGTCTGAAGCTGTAAAGCATCAATCAAAAGTGAACTCACTTGTTTCATGGAATAACACATAAATATTCCTGAAGTGGCAGACTTGTCTCTTTGTGCTGCAGTCGTCCTGACAGCAAAACAATATAGCACCTTAAATTTTAGTAAAAACATTAAGCCTCGGAGCAGGATTTGAAGAGAAGCTGAAGGTTTAAAATCACCCGAGACATCTCATCATGGACAGAGAGTTCAATCCGATCGCTTGTTGACACGTTTGTCCCCGCTGAGATCTGCAGGCAGTCAAAACCATCTTGTAAAGTGTTGTGTACCTGTCAGGAATGAGCCTTGTTTTGGAAGATACAGACGACATAATTCATCAGGCCGAGGGAGAGGCTCTTGAAGAATGGAGAAGTGACAAAGTCGATTCTTTCGAGAATAATGACGGCTGCCAGCATGCTGAATGGATGGAGTGTCTTTTAGGATCTATCAAAGCCTTCTTCCATCGCTGGAAAGCCCACAGGTGTGATGTGAAGCGCCGTCACCGCTGTGTCTCAAATATTGAGACATTTATATATAACTGACTTTATTTTTCTCTTTTTTGTGGATGCCATTATATTATTTCATTTATTAAATCAATGGACCTACTGCAGAGAGAGGGAGCATAATTAAAGAGCACGTGAGAAAAGAGTTTTCTATTACAGATGTATATCCAGTGTGTGAATTAATGAAAAGTTTCTTACCATCAACCCAAAATTTACTTTCGGCTTAATATGTCAACTCAGCAAGTCGTGTGACGACATTTTTGCCAACTTTTCGTTGTTGTTCCCACTTGAGGGGGCGTTTAGGTGAATTTTCTCAGTAGGGAATTCATTTTTTTTCAATTATTCCGACACCACATGAATTTATTTACTTTCCACCAATGAAAAAACTATTTCTAAAAGAAATGAGTAGTCTAGTAGTAACTTCTTGCCTGTATACACTGTATCATTTGAGCTAAACCTTTTTATTTCATCCAATTAACTGTTTCTGAATCAGCCCTTGTTAATAAACAGCAACTCTCAGGCAGCAGAATGTGTTTATTATCGGACTCTGCGTGTCCCTATTGGAGTTTGGATCTGTGCTATTTAGGACCTAAGAATAAAGGTAAATAGGTTACACTCGTGGTGCTGTGGTTCCTCTCGCAAATTCCTCATTATTTTGAACTATTCCTGGTATTGGTTGCCAGGTTTGAATGTCAAATGTCGCATTTATTTCATCTTGAGCTGTGGGAGAAACCACTGTCATGTGGTTGGGTTTAGACCCATGGACAGTGTGACGAGTCTCATTCACATTCTGTCCAAACCTGACATCATTTGCATGAGAATAAGCCCAAACTCTGCAAACGTGACACGTCCCAGACAAGGGATCACAACTTGGCTGTCATATTAGGCCGGTAAATTCAGGTGACACGGATCCTGTGTCCTCATCTGGGCCAACCTGACAGTGGTTCATGTTCCCTGCTGTCTTTTTCTGAGGGGCTTTGTGAAGGGGGGGTTGCTTTTAATCAGCATGACGAACCCTGCCACCCCCTGCGCGCACACACACACACTCTCACACTTACACACATGTGTGAGAGTGGGCATATGCTGAGGGGCAGTGGGCTGGCCGTTGTGCCATCATTAGTCCAAGCCTACACGGCAAGCTTCTGACACATGTCGAAGGAGCTTCATTCGACCTACAGAAGGTGCATCCGCATTATGCAAAGGTAGCAGTGTCTTTATGTGCAGCACGACTGTCAGAGGCTTGAAGGAAGAACTAAGGAAGGAAGAGCAGGGGCCTGGGGGGGAGAGAGACGGGAGGAACAGACACGGAGAGGGGAAAGCTGAAAATCAATAAGAGAAGTGGAGGAATCTGTTGTAAGTAGTAATTACGTGCTGCAAGCTCGTATTTTTAAAATGAATTAAAAATCGAGTGAGATCATTGCACTTGTTTCTGATTCAAATAGATTGAACAATGTACTTGAATGTGAAAAATGATTATTTAAAGGTAGTTATCCAAACAGCATGTGAAATGATCCTCTCTTATTGTCTCAAATGTATTCCTGTTTTAGAGAAAACAAGGTTTTTGGACTGGAGATGAGACTGAAGTCTCTGTTTTTATGACGGTGCAGTGAGAGGCGTCTGTGGTGGCAAAGTGGCATTTTTATCAAGACAATAGGTTGTTTTTTTTCTCACCTGTGCCCTCTGGCATTTTGATGACTCACTCTGAATTGGACTGTGTTCAAGTTAGAGGCACAGTAGGACACGTGTCAGTGATGATCAAGTGCTGCAGTGCAGCAACATGAGCATCATGGACGACATGACGGCTGCCTGCTCACACCACACAAAAATGCACGTTTGTTTGTGTTTATTGGTCATTTTTGTGGCTTTTATTGTGAAGCTTATTATCTTATTTTCAAGTTTTTAATGGCAGAATTCCCAAATTAACAGGAAGATGCAAAGTAAAAAAAAGGTTTTGTAATCATGTAACGACAGCAGCCTGGGGGACGAATATCAGGTTTGGTTTGAATACAGAAATACAAACATTATGGAGAATTGAAAGGAGCAGGCGTCTGTGTTAAACTCGTATTATTATTATTGCAGACATATAAACCAGGGGCAGTATGTAAAATAGGTGTTGTTTTGATTCATGTAATGCCTCTTTTCTGCTGTTTAGTTCGATGTTTGTACTCTATACCACAATGTGTAACCTTGAGTAAATAACATCTGAATCTGAGCTGCTTTCCACTTTACACACTGTTATCTTTGATACATACAAGTGTGTACATACTATATGTGACTGAGGCTATGACTTTAATATGTACCATGGTCAGTGGTACTCAGGAACTATTCTTAAGTCATATTTTGAGTGACTTTAGTATGATTATTTCATGCTATTTTATACCTCTACTCCACACCATTTAATCGACAGCTTTATCCACTAGTTACTTTGCATATTTGTATTATTAATAGTGGTGGAATGAGATCAACACATCTTCGTACCAACACCTACAATGGTCGCTGTTTCAAACACATGGTTAATGTTGTGAAACGGCCACAGTTTGGTGAGGTTTTGACAACCATAGTTAAAAAAAAAAAACCCAAACCCCAACTAACCTTTGACTTTTGGTTTCACATAAACAGCCGTCAAAGTCCCGTGTTTGTTTGATCCACCCATCGACGTCCTGACCTCCTCCTGATGTCTACACAGGCTCTTTTCTGCTTTTTAAACTTTTGGCTGACTTATAGGTGAACTGCCATCCCGTCTGATGCAGGCGCACTCTGCCCTCAGGCCGAAACGCTCTCACTGTACAGACAGAGACGTAGAAGTTTGAAAGAGTCGTGAAGCACAGAAGTCGTAAATTATCTCGTCATCTTTGTTCTTCTCTCTCCTGGCTTCAAACAGACGCTCGGCGACTTCCCCGTCTTTTAGGAGATGTGTTAATAGAAGAACCAACAATCCACTTAATGCCCAAAGTGAAGGGTAGAGTCATTTTTACAAGTCCAGAGATGAGATTCTGCTTTCATTGCCCACGTCAGTACAATGATTTAGTACCAGGCCCTGCCAGTCCTTTGTCACTTGGGCACTGCAATCTTTCTCTGTCAGTTGCCAGGGGGAAGGACTGAGATTCACTTTTTCCAATAACGCTAAATGCATCGCCAACAGCGCATGGTCCAATAGCTCATGAATATGAATATACATATAAATAGACAAGTTGAGGAGGCGGATGGATGTTGGCCTGTCACTTTTGCCTTGCCTTACATCTCCACTGAGGGTAAGTCGTGTCCTGGATTCACAGCAACTTCCTGCAAAGTCAGACCCTCCTTCTCGTGTTAAAGACACTGCGTGCACGGCTGTTTTATTTTCCAGCCCCGCATTAAGTCGCTATCATTAGCAGTGAGTTTGACATCTCTTTAATTAACAGTTATCCAACAATCACCAGCACAGTCGGAACAGAGTGACAGAGAGATGACAGGAGGGCGGAGGAGGAGCGGCAGCGCGGTGACAAGTGTGGACTTTGTACTAAACTGTATTAATATGATGAGTTAGTTTGATGAGCTAAACACACCCAAACAGCTGTTTTCATACGGCGGGGCCGACTGCATCTGGGCAGATCTAATCTCAGACCATTACAACTCAGCGAAGAGATTGAATTTGAGATGTTTATCTTGTGACTTAAAAGGGCAACTCGGCTTTATTACAGAATGAGAACTGACAGCTGAGTGTGTATGTTTACTAGATTAATTACTTGTCTATGGGAAATGCATGTTAATCTTTCACTGTTTATTTCTTTCTTCCTCACAGGAAAGACGGCATTACTAATGTGACAGCTAGTTTATACTTTTGTGAATAGAGTAAAGACGGAGGAGAGGATGGAGAGGATGCTACGATCCCGACCACATGGACGTCAAATCAGGACAGATTGAACTGCTGGCTGGATGGATCAACCAGGTGACTTTTTCTGTACATTAATATGAAAAACAGAGGAGTTGAATAAAAGTTGAAGGATCTGAGGGGATTGTATTATGATTTAATGTGACAAATGATATGGAAATTGATAGTAGTTACTTCTGATTTGTGATCTCTGTCATTGAATTTTTGGTCTCCTGCTCTTTCTACAGTTTCACGCTCGCTTCCACAAAAGACTTTGAAGGACATCTTCTGTCTTCAGCGTTCACTGGAGGGACGTACGGCTCGCTGCAAAGCTGTGCACTTGGGCTAAGCTCCAGTAAGTGTCATTTCTTTAACATACTTTTTGGAAATGTGGTTAAAATCGACACTACATTTGAAAGGAAACCCGGCTATTGTAACAAACCCTGAGTTTATTGGAACTTAGCTTAATGAAGTTAATTCAGTTTCTTAAATCATGCCACCTGCCCAGCCCGATGTATCCCCCTCAAAATTGCAGCTGTATGTCATTTTATGAATGAAAGGAAAAGTCCCCTGAAGGTCCTATAAAGAGGTATTGCAGTCATCTTTGATGGATGGAAGATAAAGGCTTCATTTGAAGCTCTTCAAAAAACTTTGTGAAATGCAAAGTAATTCGCTCAACTTCAGACCAGCTCTCTGAAATTCCAAATTCAGCTTCTCAAAAATGGATGAATTCCTTTCTGTTGACCTTTGACATGAGGCTCATTGAAAAACGTGCACATTAATTTCATGCTGGAGGAGAAGATAGCAAATTGCGGAAGAAAACACGTTTTTTTCTGTCCTCCCTTTATTGAATTGGAGGGAATCCGATTGTCTTTAAATCTTCTAAATAAAAGAGGAACTTTATTGTGAAATGTATCTGTTGATGCAGCGTTGGGAGCTTTGGTTTGAGCATCCTTCTAGCGACACTACACATATTGCTCTTGTCATACCTGTCCAGCACACAATGCAAGGAGAAGCTCTGCTTTGTTTGTCAAGACACTCACCAAACTCAGCTCCCCAACTCCTGGTTTAACTCCCACACTGTCACTATCCGGCTCGCTTCTCCACCGCCGTGGGAGTATTAACGCGTGACATCTACAATGGCCCTAACACAACACGCCGAGATTGAGTTCCTCATTCTGCCTATACACGTCTCCTCTTACCTTCACTCTGAGTTAAGCCAACCCCACTGCAGGGAAAGAGATGTGACAAAACCAGGGGGAAGGGAAGTGGAAAATAAGGAAGCGCCAAAGCCGAGCTGCCACTCAGCGACAGGCGTTTTGACAATCATAGGCTGTCATCACTTTCTGATCAGACCTGTCAGCAAGAAATGCGGCAACAAGACAGCGCTGCAGAAAGAACATCCGCATGTCTGCCTCCTTACTGTACACACACACACACAGATATCCAGAGTTGTGTTATTTATGTACACACACATCACGCCGAGACATGCAAACACATCAAACATGTCAGAAAGTGCTACGTACCGACCCTAAGAATAAAACCGGTTTGGTTACACAGTGAGTTGGCTGTGCTTCCTGCCTCTGCTGCAGGGATATCCCCTAAAAAACACAGAGCGGCAGCGCAAAGTGGCTTCGCAAGCCATCAGCTGACGGGAGAAATTATTTCTGATATAACCTGAAAAATCATTTCAAAATTGACCTTGATTAATGTGACAGCATGACCAGCAATCAGCGCCATAAATCCTTCAGGAGCAGCTTTCTTACTGAAGTTAAACGCTCTCATGTGGCTTCT